>JAQJVL010010309.1:0-12803 GCA_035578905.1 Stictocephala bisonia
TGAGTATATTTCACTGTTTTAGTACAAATAACTTTTCCCTTGGCTACTACATCATTTTTGTTCAGTGAATATATCTGTATTGTTAATGCGTACTGAATATGTGGAAACAAAGAAATACAAATGTATTGTTGTGAGTTATGGAAGAGAAGTCAAATATTGCTTATTCATATTTGTAACTACTACCAACCATTTTTGTGAGTTTGATAAATTTCAAGGACCAAGCCGTTACTAAAGCCCTTTCCTACAGGACTATTTCAGTGACCTTGTTTTGTTACTCATTTTGGATATATTGCCACCAGGCTGCTATCATGAATTTTATAAAATTTCTTTAAAAACTACCTACATTTTTAGTAACTTTTGAAAATGAGAAGGAACAGCCTAAAATTACTCCTTTTCTTAGAACAGTCATATAGTCTGTATAATTATACAGATTCAAAATGTTTTAAATCAATAATTAATACTAAATGGTTAGGTTAAAGGGCACTAGGCCAGGAATTAGTATATTAGAGAGATAGGACATCAGCAAACTTACCTTAAAAGACAAGTTCACTAACATCAGAGTAGTAGTCACAAACACAAAATCTCACAAATTTTCAACACCACTGGCATTTTCTTCAGGTGAGTAGAGGGAGAGAGAGAGACACTGAAATGACTTCCACTATTGCTGGGTAGGTGGCTGTGGTGGGGGGTGTACATCCATAGAGCAACACTCAGGTGTAGATGCAGTATTTCAGTTAGTATATATATATATATAAATATATATGAAGTTTGCTGATGGGGAAGGGGTTGAAGGGAAGTGGTCTATCTTATGTTCAGATTAGGTGGGTCACGGGATTTTGTTATCCATTGGTGTGCTAATTCCATCCTTCGGAGTTGGGAACTATTGGCATGGGAAGGAAGGGATCTGATTACCTTAGTGGTGTAACACTGATCAAAATTTTGATTATGGAGAAGAGTATGGGCAGAGACAGGTTTTTCAGGATTTTGGACTTTGCAATCATGTCTATGGCTATTCATGCGTTTACGAAGGGTTTCACTGGTAAGGCCAATATATTGGGCAGGACAGTGCTGGCACTGGAGTTGATAAATTAGATTGGTGGAATCACAGGAGTGGTTTCCAGGTATCTTGTAGGTTAAGGAGGTAGTGGAGCTGGTAAAAGATGTGGCTTAGAGATGAATAGGGGAGGTTTTGCAAGATTTCTTGTTACAAGGATTGGAACCGGGTGGTTGCTGGTCTTTAGGACAGGTCAGGATGTTGGGATCAGGTAACTTAGAATGGACCAGGATTTGGCGGAGGTTTTTGTTTTGTCTGAAAGTTACAGTAGGAGGTTTTTCAAGGAGATCTTTGTTGTGGGGGGAAGCTTTTAAGATGTTGAAGCCATCTTTCAGGATTTGGTTGAGTTTTTGTAGGCCATGGTGGTAATTAGTGATAAGGGGTAAGCATTGGGAACTGCTTCTGGTTTGGGGTTGGTTTTGGGACTGGGCTAAACGGATTTGGTTTTTAACAAGGTTCCTACCAAATCTTGGTCCATCCTAAGTTACCTGATTCCAACATCCTGACCTGTCCTAAAGACCAGCAACCACCCGGTTCCAATCCTTGTAACAAGAAATATTGCAAAACCTGCCCTATTCATCTCTCAGCCACATCTTTTGCCAGCTCCACTACCTCCTTAACCTACAAGATACCTGGAAACCACTCCTGTGATTCCACCAATCTAATTTATCAACTCCAGTGCCAGCACTGTCCTGCCCAATATATTGGCCTTACCAGTGAAACCCTTCGTAAACGCATGAATGGCCATAGACATGATTGCAAAGTCCAAAATCCTGAAAAACCTGTCTCTGCCCATACTCTTCTCCATAATCAAAATTTTGATCAGTGTTACACCACTAAGGTAATCAGATCCCTTCCTTCCCATGCCAATAGTTCCCAACTCCGAAGGATGGAATTAGCACACCAATGGATAACAAAATCCCGTGACCCACCTAATCTGAACATAAGATAGACCACTTCCCTTCAACACCTTCCCCATCAGCAAACTTCATATATATTTTTATATATATATATATACTAACTGAAATACTGCATCTACACCTGAGTGTTGCTCTATGGATGTACACCCCCCACCACAGCCACCTACCCAGCAATAGTGGAAGTCATTTCAGTGTCTCTCTCTCTCCCCCTCTACTCACCTGAAGAAAATGCCAGTGGTGTTGAAAATTTGTGAGATTTTGTGTTTGTGACTACTACTCTGATGTTAGTGAACTTGTCTTTTAAGGTAAGTTTGCTGATGTCCTATCTCTCTAATATATTAATACTAAATGGAAAACTTTTCTTAAAAAAATTATTGATATAAAAATTTTTTGACAACTATTATTTTATTTTCTCTTTTTTTTCATTTTATGCAGGTTATTTTAGAAATAATTCTAAGTTATGTGGTGTTGCAATAGTATTGTCTTACTCCAGACTTCATGTTTACAAATAAAGCTACTACTCTTTTCAGTGGTGGTTAGTTGTAAGAGAGGACGTTTTAGTACTAATTTAGCCCATACTCACAAAATTTGTAAAGTACAATTATTTTTCATTTCATTTCATTATTCTCTACAGAGTGCCTCTCTCTACAGGTTGATCAAAGTAGTTTTGGAAATTAGTAATGGAATGATGGAATCTGTTAATAAATCAGTAATTGGATCTCTGAGGTAGCTAGGCTAAATTCCAATGCAAATTATGTTAATTTATATTATTTGATTATGAATCCAATATCATAAAATTGTCATGAGACTAAAGTAGAAAGGGAAGACATGCATAAAACGTATGGTTTAAATGATTAATTATGATAGGAATTTTAATTAAATTAAAATAATCTATTTATGATTATATTAAGTTAAACGTATACACAGTGGTTTAAAAGTCATCATTTTTTTGTTTGGTTTTTCATTTCTCATATTTGGTTTTATCATTAAATTTATCATTAAGTGGTTAACGACTTAAAAATTATTTAGTTATAGAAATTTGTTGAGTTATTTATTGCCCTTACATAACTATGAAATAGGTTTTGTAAATGCTTTGTCTGGGTAACAATGTGGAAATGCTAATACAATAGAACCAATTTAAACTTGTTCCTCATTTCACAAAAAAACTTTAGAATTACTATGTTATTTAAGGAAATCTGCTTATAGATATTGTTTTTGTTGAGACAATAAAAACTGAAATAATTACTTGTATTGTTAGTATTACAAAACAGATTTAATTTTTATTCTCCTTCCTATTAACCCACATTTACTTAAAATTGATACTCCATTAAGAGACTGTGTACTTTTATAATTCATGCATACATAACTGGAGGATTAAAATTTCAAATATTTCACACAGGAAAAGCATTAAACATTATTCAAATTGGGCATATTAACACTGCAAACAACTGGCTTTTATTATGTATTTATTAATGTGTCTTATAAATTGTTGCATTAACCCTTAATAGGTCGCGCGGTGTACAAACCTCCGCAAGAATTATATTTATTCGTGTAAATTTGTTGCGGTAACTCCTCTGATCCCCTCCACCCGGCATATCCTCCCCCACCTTCCCCTCCACCCCCACAACAAAGAGGAGCCAGTTTAGTCAAGGCCACTGCCGTGGGCGTATCGATCTGTGAGTGGTGCGGTCTATTGTACTCCACGCGACCTGTACCAATAGATATGGGTTTATTATTTAAATATGTAATAAACAACTCTATTTTTAAAACTTTCAGTATACATTTGTAAATATATAAACAGTATTGTTTTAGTGGGTTTTTTTCTTATTAAATTGATATTGATACTTTTCATTCATCTACAAATTGCAGTAAACTAAATTTAAACACTTATTGTATGCTTATGGTTATAGTTTCTTTAATAAATGCATTATTAAAAACTGAGATATTTTGTTTAAATCACTTCCTATATCATTATTTCTATTAATTAAATGAAATATTTATAAATGATTGACATTTATTAGGTTAAACAGGTTAAAATGAGCATTGCGGTCTTTTGTACACCACGCGACCCATTACGGTACAATGAGAGGCGCGACTTACTAAGGGTTAACTAATAACTAACCAATAAATACATAAATAAAATTGTAACACATAATAACTGGCAAGCATTGTGTACAGCCCTCTAGTAGTTCCTATGTCAGTGGCTGATATAACGCCATGATATTTCTTAGTGCATGTATTTGTTGAATAAATTGGCTTTCTTGTCTATTCAGAAATGGTGGTATCTGTATACATGCATGGGGAACTTTTATTTTCCATTAATCTTATTGGTCAAATTAAAGAGTTATCAAAAATTGAGATGTTTCTTGATAGACTTGTAACATTGTTTTGGTTATTGATATAATGGTGACTGACAAAGCATTTTTAGTTGGTTCAGAAAATCTACCTCACTTAAGAAACATAAGAAAGGGGTAAAGAGTGTCATCTACAAGCGTGCATAACGTCATAAGAACCTTGAGTGCGAGTGCGGTTACATCTTTCCATGAATATAACGCTGATAAACATGGTGATATAGGGTTTCAGGAGTATAAATCTTGTATGTATAGTAGAACAATTTTATATTTTTTATTTCCATATACATTAGTTATTTTGTATGCAAATGATCACATTATTATTAGATTATTGTGTTTATTATCATTAGAAAATCAGTAATATTATTAAATCCAATGATTATTATTACGACATGTACGTTTCATATCAGATAGAAAAACATCAACAACTTGTTATTACAGTTGCATATGAGCTGTTTGTTATTGGTGCAAATCACTTAAGTATTTAGTACATATTATTATGGTTTCACATTTATCTACAAAAATGTATTTATTGCAAGCTGTGTATTTATCTATCACTAGAATTAAAAAAAAAAAAAAAAAAAACCAAAAAGAAAACCACCTAAGAGGTAGAGAAAAAGCCCTTAACATTTGTCCAATAGAATAAAACTTAACTTATCCAATGGTTTATTATTTTTTAATGCTGACAAAAACAATACATTTTTAAATGAACATCTGTTGGATTTGGATTATGTGTATGTTCATTTTGTCTCACACATAAAGGACACTTTGTTCCGCTTCTAACATATACAGTCATACATTGTTTACTATTAAGAACTATGTATTTACTAAAACAAGTAAATTAAGTTCTTAATAAGCTTAACAAATATTAAAAAAAAAAACATACTTTAGAAAATATTTACTAACCAATTACATCTAAATTCAATGAAAATGATAAAAATACATGATAATGTAGAATTTGTTTTTTTCTAAATTATTTTTTAGTGCACTATTACAGATAAAATAATATTGATTTATAAAATAATGTTTTATTTAGGAATTTGATTAACCTTGTGCTACAATTGTATATTCTGAAAATACTGTCTGTTTATTGAAATGATGTAATTTCTGTTTGAGCTCCCACACACCAACCTACACCCTGATATTCCACCCACTTATCAGATTGAGGCACTCAGCTAGTGTAAACAGAATGATGCCATTTAACACAAAGACCTTTAAAGCCTTCGAGTGCTACCCCCAGGGCCGGATTTAGGTACAGGCAAACTAGGTGCGCGCCTAGGGGCCCGCACCACATTGGGGCCCGCACCACATGAGACCGCACAAAAAAAATATAATTTTAAAGAACTGCGTACTAAAATCAAATGGCTACACAAACTGTGGTCATGTATTCTGACCACATTGTTTAATCTAATAAAATCATTGCATAGACACAGCTGCGTTGACAGAGGAAGACTTAAGGCTAGAATATGTCAATGCTATAAAGGCGAAATGCTCGAACAGATCGCCGCGCCGGCCAGGCAGCGAGTCGGACGTGATGAGTCAGAGCAGAGTTCGAGCGAGTGGTGTTGTGTTGAGCGTCTGGTGGGGAGTGGGGTGGCTGCGCCCGCCACTTGTCACTGTCTAGATGCGTGTTGATACTTGAACGCTTAGTTTCATTCCCCGTGCCGTATCGTCCATAGCAAACAAAGCAGGTACCTTTGCATTAGACTGTTCCAGTAACTGGTCTGCTTCTCAATGTTTGACGTTATTCTGCTCTATCTTGTTAGTAAATACTATATAGACATGCACCGGTAATTTTAATCTGATTTCGATAATTTAGTGAAATAAGTTGGACTTCAACAAGTTTTATTGATTCTAGTGTTCTTTCAACGGTGAATAACTTATGATCTGATGAATTTGCACTTTTGGTTAAAAAAAGGTAAGTGTTATATTTTGAGTTATAGACCTACATTTCTGCTAAAATAAAATATTGCATTAGAGTTGCCATACGTCCGGGTATCCCGGACATGTCCAGGATTGGCTGCTAAAAAATTGGCCCAGGTGATTTTCTTGAATTGTGTAAAATGTCCTTTTCATTCATATAACTCTACTTATTTTATGGTTGAAAGTACCACCCACCCACTATAAATACCACTGTACGTGAATGGGCGGGTAGGTGGGAAAATACCACTGTACGTGAATGGACGGGTGGGTGAGTTAGTACCACTGTACGTGAATGGGTGGGTGGGAGGGTCAATACCACTGTACGTGTATGGACGGGTGGGTAGGTCAATACCACTCTACGTGTATGGGTGGGTCAATACCACTGTACGTGTATGGGTGGGTGGGTCAATACCACTGTACGTGAATGGGCAGGTGGATGGGTAAATACCACTGTACGTGAATGGACGGGTGGGTGAGTTAATACCACTGTACGGGAATGGATGAGACAATATCAACATTCAACCCTGCAATTGCCTATCTTTAAGAGGTTCACAAACATTTTACTGAGGTAAATACACGTACAATCATATTCACCCACCCACCCACTCATTCACGTACAGTGGTATTAACCCACCCATTCACGTACAGTGGTATTAACTCACCCACCCGTCCATTCACGTACAGTGGTATTTACCCACCCACCCGCCCATTCACGTACACTGTATAACCTATTCTATTCTAGGCTCAAGATAAAGTTATTTTTGTCCAAATTTGTGAAATGGTTGTTTTTATTTTAGAAAAATATTATGGATCGCCACAAAACACACAGTAATCGACATAAAACTAAAGAGCACTTCCTAAGTGGTTTTAAAAAAAGAAAACTTGCAAAAGAACAAGAGAAAAAAAGTGAAGAAGTTCTAGCAAAAACCCGTCGTATGACTGATTTTTTACTGATAAATAAACAAACTTCATCGAATGCTCCCTCTGCTGACAACACAAGCCAAAGTGGGCAGAGTGATGGTGAAAATGACCTTTCAACTCCAACTCATAGTAACTCCAGAAGCCAGCACAAAAACTATAAAAACTGTGAAGAGGTAAGTTGTTGTTTTATGTCATACTATCGGCTTTTATAATAGTATGTTTCGTAACAAGAGCCTAAAGTGAGCGTTTTCAGGCCGCGATCTAAGTTTAGATCAAGGGCAGAAAACACTTTAGGCCTGATTTATCAACGCTATTTTCTATCACACAGTAAATATTAATATTAGTTATCAATATTTTTCAAAAATACGGTGTGATAAAGAAATTTTTTTTGGTATGTGTTATTTATTTTCTAGGGGCTTACTGCGAGTTTTTGCAAGAAAAATGCAGCAGTTCACGTCACCGGCGTGAAAAAATTTTAAACACGTTTATCAAATGAACAACGATCTGAACTCCTAAAACATGTGTACAACCATCTTTACGTGAATACTGTATGTTTTACTCTAGGCTACTGACTTTTTTTGTGTAGTCAATATTTATATTAGTATACAAATGTTTTCTCTCTCCAGGGTTTATTTTTTCGCCAATTTGTTTTCCTGACTTGCACACTATCTATGAAAACACAAGTCAAATTAGTTTTTCATGGAAATCGGACTATTCAACGTTAGCTCTTTACGGTTTAATTTTGATACTGCAATTTAAACAAGAAATTTTGGAGTAAAAAAGTTAAAAGGGCGTGTTTTAATTTGTTTTTAATTCTTTGTTGCATCTTTCCAGGTTGCAGATGACTCGGTAGTACATGAGGAATCTCCAGCTCCTGAGAATCAATCAGCTGACTTTGAAGTGACTGAACCAGAACCTGACCCAGGGTCCAATAAAGATGTTTTCTTGGAAAACGACATCGGGACTTGGCCGAAACTGATGACTTCTGCTGATTTAGATTACTGCATTAAAATCGGCGCAACAGCACTTCAGAACTGCGATAGTGGTGTACTTGAGAAGAAATCTGTTGTTCAATGTGATAGTGGTAAAGGTTCGGATAAATCTTTCAAAAGAAGATGTCAGGCAAGTTTTTTTGTGCGGAAAGCCAAAAACGGTGAGGTTATAAAACGCTCTTGGCTGTGTTTTTCCCCTAGTAATGGTCGTGTTTATTGTTATGTGTGTAAGCTTTTTTCTACAGTTCACTCAAATTTTACCGATGACTGTTTCTGTGATTGGAAAAATGCCACCTCACGTCTAATTCACCACGAAACCTCCAAATCTCATTTAAATGCTGTGATTGTTTTTGCAGGACGTGCTAAGGAAATAGGGCAAATTGACCAAGAATTGACTCGTCAAGCAGAAGATGTAGCAAAATATTGGCGGGAAGTTCTCAGAAGGTTGATTAGTGTGATTGTTTTTATCAGTGAAAGAGGTCTAGCATTCAGAGGAGAAAACGAAACTCTTGGGTCACCGAAAAATGGCAATTACCTAGGAATACTGGAGCTTGTAGCACAATATGATGAATTTTTGAGAGATCACATAAAAGCTCACGGAAATCGTGGAAGTGGCCACACAAACTATCTCTCATCTACGATTTGCGAAGAAGTTTTGCAAATAATTGGTAAAAGAGTTTTTAGTGAAATTATCTCCCGAATTAAGTAGTAAAAGTACTACTCCATTTCTCTAGACTCAACTGCTGACGAAGGAAACATTGACCAACTTTCTTTGGTTTTTAGGTATTTAGAGGAATCCACACCTGTAGAAAGATTTTTAACTTTTATGCCAAACCAGGGTCATAAAGCTAAAGACATGTTTCAAAGCTTGATCACGTTTTTGGAAGAGAATGGCTTAGACATCAAGAACTGTCGTGGACAATCCTATGACAATGCTAGTTCGATGAGTGGAAAATACAACGGCCTGCAAGCTTTAGTACAGCAAGAAAATGACCTTGCTCTCTGGGTACCGTGTGCAGGTTACTCGCTGAATCTAGTTGTACAAGCTGCAGCTGGCTGTTGCCTCAGCGCTGTTAGTTTTTTGATTTTTTAGAAGAGCTGTTTGTGTTTTTCACTTCTTCTACCAGTCGTTATAAGACTTTGACAGACTGCTTACAAAAAGCAGAAACTGCGAGGGAAAATCCCTTCCTTGTGCCGAAAAGAACTACGACAACACGGTGGTCATGTAGAGCTGATGCCACAAAAGCTCTTTTGCATGGCCATGCAAAAGAGCTTTCGTGGCATCAGCTCTGCATGACCACCGTGTTGTCGTAGTTCTTTTCGGCACAAGGAAGCTAGAGTACAAGCTTTGGGCTTGTTAAAAAAAAATGAAAAAATTGGAAACAAAACTTTATACTGTGTTTTGGAATGATATCTTGGGTCAAGTAAGCAAGACAAGCAAAACTCTTCAAAATCCAAGGCTTGACATAAACACAGCTGCGTCGTTACTTTCATCCCTTAAAATTCTAATAGAAAGTAAGCGAGATATTTATGAGGAGTATGAAGAGAGAGCCTCAGACTTGGCTAAAGGTGAAGTTGGTGGTGAAAAATATGAGGAAAAGCGTATGCGCAAAACAAATGTAAGGTTAGCCACCCTAGACAGTGCCCAAGCCCCAGAGATTGATTTGTCACCTTCAAATAGGTTTAGAATAGAAAGTTTCATTCCTATCATTGACGAACTAGAACGGGCATTACACAAGAGGCTGCAAGCGTATCGACAAGTTGATGCTTGTTTTGGGTTTCTCAGCAAGTTGCATGAAATTTCTTTGGAAGAAGTGCAGGTAGCAAGTAAGAAACTAGTGGACCTATATAAGAACGATCTTGAAGATGATCTTGGAAATGAACTGGTGCAGTTTAAGACTTTTTCTGAACAGTATATTGATGAATACGAAAAAAATAAAAACGTCTTGAGTAAGGAGAGATGGTTGTACAAAATTTTGCTAGACAATAATCTCAAGGATTGCCTGCCCAATGTAGAGGTTACATTAAGGATGTACCTGTCTTTGATGGTGACCAATTGTTCAGCTGAACGATCGTTCTCAAAATTAAAACTAATTAAGAACAGACTCAGAACATCTATGACAGAAGATCGACTAAACTTTCTATCTTTGTTAAGTATTGAAAATGATATCTTGAAGCAAGTTAATTACGATGATGTGATTAGTACCTTTATAAATTTAAAATTAAGGAGAAAACCAATCAGTAGTAGCTAGTTAATTATAGTATTTCTAAGTACGGTAGCTATAATGTAATTTGGTTTTAAATATTTTCCAATCTCAACGTGTATTTCATATAAACATGTTCAATAAATAATTTTTAATATTTTAAACAGTTTCTTCGATTTGTATTTTATTTTAATCCTTAACATTTGCACTGAATACTTGGTTTTATCAATATTTTATAGTAAAAAATAGGTATTTTTTAATTTTAAATGAAAAATATTTAAGCTCAAAAAAGGCCTTTAAAACACCATTTTGAAGTTAATTTTTACAAAATTATCAGGGGGAGGACCCCCGGACCCCCCGCTTTGCAGGGGGGTATTCCATACCCCCCAGACCCCCCGGAAGGGCCCGCACCACAAACTGAGCCTAGGGGCCCACAGACCCTGGCTACCCCTGCAGTCATTGGGTTAAAAATTATAAAATTAAATATAGCTTAGTACAAATCTTAGCTTAGTCAGTTTTCTAAGGTTATCTTGAACTGTCTCTTATAACTACTGAAAACATAAAAAAATATAATCATCAGTATAGTTATTTGAGATGCCAATGCATCAAACTACTTGGTTACAGAAACCCATCTGAAGCACCGCAAGCAATCTACTACTACTACTAAGGCTATATTCTGGAACTCTCAGGCCGAGAAGCTGTGAAGTCAGTGAAAGAAAGGTAGGTCAGCCACTGTATGTCAGGCTGAGAGAGGCAAAAGGTAAAGTTGTCGACAAGTGTCCAGCCCATCAAACTCTGAAAATGAAAGCCCATCAATCTTTCAGGAAAGGTATTTCTTTCGGGCAGCCTCAATGAAGTGATTTTTTTTTTAATATGTAAACATACAGTAAAATTTAAAAACGTACAACTAATCGAGGAAAACAAGTATGATTGGATTTTTCATAGGCCTCTTTGTTTCTTAGAAAGCAACCTGCAAACTCGGGTACACATAATTTTTACGCCGAGAGTAGACTTCCTTCTAAATGAAACAACCACTGTCTTTTCTAGATTCAAGGTAAGATTAGTAGCAGCCTACCTGACAGTCAAGTCAATAGCTGACAGAAAGTCTAAACAATGATCTGTTCTAAAAATTTGGACACGATTTTATCATTATATAAATTATTCATACGATAAATAAATTTATCAAAAAATAATGTTAGATACTAAAAAATACATGATTTTAAATAATATATTTACATATTAGAACATGTTTGTAAATCTATTCATAGAAAACTATTCAAATAATGATGGACAATGTTGTAAAAAATCTTTTGTAACACAAATACTAAAATTTAAATAACACTAGAGAGAGAAATTTGTATCATTACAAAGTATTGCTCTTGCAGCTATTTAATAAGTTATGATAAATCTCTAAAGGGGAAGAAGAAAATCAGTGATACAAAAAAGGCAGAGTTATTTTAGAGTGAACAATGGTGACAGAAAAACATTTTCTTTCAAGTGTATACAGTGGTTATTGACCATACATGAACATTTCCAATCCACCCATACTCAATACCAACTATTGATATATTATGGAAAAGAGGTATCATTAAATGCAACATTTCTGATTTGACTTCTTTAAAAATTTAAGATTTACTAGCATCATTATGTTTATATTATTTGAATAAGTCTACAGAAATAAATATTTATTACAAATACTAAGTTCTGGATCACAGCCACCGTTCTTCAAAAACATCTTGCTATGACAATATATTGAGATGAAAGGTTTAGTCAAATTCATTGGTCAATAAAGAACATTAGTTATGAAACACAAGAAAATAACAATATAACAAGAAAATTAAAATTATAAATAATATTCTATATTACCTGTTATTATTGCACTGCTAGGATGCTCTTCAATGTTTACCTATGATCAAGCTAATGTCTGGCCAAAAAAAGTAGTTTAAATGCCCTGAATGCCTTATATATATATATATAATGCATTTTATGCATTATAAAAAAGTAAACAGAATGTTTCGAATTAATTATGTCTGAGTGTTTTAATACTTATAAATAGAAAACTTTGATCACAGAATATAGACAGATATATATATGTATATGATTGTGTCATATATATATATATATATATATATATATATATATATATATATATATATATATATATATATATATATATGATTGTGTCATTCATAGGCCAGCAACCAAACTAAAAATATTAAAACTACACAGATAAAAAATATCAAAATCTAAACCGAACGCCTTATAAGTTGAATTCATATTAAAGACATACACGATGCTTAAACCACTAAAAATATGTCTAAACCCACAAATTTTAAAGATTAATTAATGTCCATATCTACTTCATTATGAATTCACATTTCATGGGAATCATTACTCCAGGAAAGTAGCTTTGACAAAAAGCTTGGTTCAAAAATTCA
>JAQJVL010010310.1:0-12807 GCA_035578905.1 Stictocephala bisonia
TTCATTTCAAAGATTTAGACTTGGGTGATTTGTTCCTTAGGATTTGTACTAGGTAGCATATTCAAAAAGTAAAAACTCCAGGTGATAAAAAAGTGCTTTAAACAAGGATCTGACCAATGGAAAGCCGGTAAAGGACGATATCTTAATATTTACAAACAGATTACTACAGAATAATTGTTTATCAGATGAACGAGTGGCTGTACTGAATTCAACACTTTCCAACTGGAGGGAGAAGATGATAATCAAGAAAATCAAATCATAAGGATATTCAGCCAGACTTGTGCTATTTGGTTCTAGACTTGTGCTACATGTTCAGATATAGAGTTTAGTTGAAAATTTTACATTCACAAACAATACATAAAATGTCTACCGTTCATATAAACATTAGAGTCATATTATAAACCCTCAAATATATAGATTTTTTAAATCTCAATTAATAAATAACTAAAATGCTACTACAAAGAACAAATTCATAATACTGTTGATAATTCAGTTTTTTTTTTTTGTAATTCCGTCATTGTACAATTCTGTGATAGACAAAATGTTGTAAATAAATCAGTTATGATATAGCTATAAAGATCCCCAATCTAAAATATATTCTTTAAAACCTACAAAATCGATCAACATAAGATTCTACGAATACCTAATTAAAATTTGGAACTCCGCTAAAATTCTGTAGTGCAATAGGAATCCTTAAAACAACTAAAAGATTACAAATTGGTTCATGATGGTATATCCACATCAAAATCTGTGATGAATTAAGTTTCTAAGTATAAGACCAGGTGTTTGGCGTTGCATTTACTTGGTCCCGAAAGCCTTGGTCTTGGTGGCGACCTAGACTGAGGAGGAAATGTCAACAAACACCCCCTGATATGGACTAAATTCCGTTGTGAATGCTTTAAGACATTTAAAACTTCCCTTAAGGAGGCCCCTGAACTCGAGTCAAGTAAAGAGGTCTTCAGACCACTGTATAGACAATGGATATTGTATGCAGTGGTTTAAAACATCAAAAACCTGCTTAATATTCTATAAGTTATTTAGATCGGACCCCTTTCAAATAAAAATTGAATATATTTATTAAAAATAAAAATAGCACAATGTCTGGAATCAATGAAAACTACAAGTATAAGCAGTCGTCATCAGCCTCAACCAGCAAAATAATATAAACGAAGAAAACCCCAAGCAGTAATACCCCATACTCCACTTTCTAGCAACGGAAAGTGTGAAACACATACAAGGATCTCCCTCATCAAGCGTGAAGTCCAAACACCACTTGACATAACAATATAGGATATTCAAAGCAGAAAGGCCCCTCACTCCACTTCCTTTTTAAGGAAGTGTGAAAAGTATACATGGATCTCCCCAATCACACAAGAAGTCCAAACCTTACTGGAAGAAAGAAAACCAGCTAACTCAACTTTCCTACTCATTGATCAGCCTCCCCGATCAAGCAAGAAGCCCATACACGACTTGATGTGACAAGATGAGATACTCAAAGCAGAGAGGCCCCTCACTCCACGTCCTTTTTAAGGAGGTGTGAAACACATACACGGATTTACCCTTATCAACGTCACTGGCGGAGACATCAGATCTGCTCAGTATGAAAAATGACAACGGACCATCTATGAAACATCATATCAGAAAGGTTGGTATTATGTCACTAAACATTTGAAAAATATAATGCCTTAATTATAAGTAATTTAAGCGACTGTCCTTTACAGGTTTTTTTAATTGGTCAGTTTTCTTGGTTACATTACTTTCTAATTTTATTCAACTTTAGAATGAACCACTTGTTACAGTTTCAATATGTTTACTTGCTTGCAGTATCATTAATTGAAATCTTACCTTGTAAAAAATAATTTTTTCTTGTTTAAGTAATTTTCAGGACTATGACAGATCCATCCAAATTCCTCCAAAATCTTTGGTTGTCTCCTCAAGTAAGTATATTCTTTAATATTTAATTGGTAGATAGTAGCATACAAATATTTTTTCAGCAAATCACTTGTACTCTCCTGAATCATAAAACATTAAAGGTGATTTTAGTTAGCAATCATGTGATGAATTTGTCTTGATAGAATTTGAAAAACATTTAGTTCCTTGACCAGTCAATTAACAAGTATGAAAAGAAATCAATTCATAGTAATACTGAAGAACCACAATTATGCCAAACAGAGAGCATAATTTAACTTCATCCAATACTTCCTAAATAATCAAACATTATAAAACAGCATAGCATATAATATTTAAGGGATTCTAATAGTATTTTATTTTTTCAGAATGACAGAAATTCAGTATAGAAGAGGATTTGGTATCCCATTCCAACCCACACCAACATTAACACACGTCATGGTTCTCCCTACTTTTCTTGACGCAGAACGCTCTTCCACTCTTGGACAATGTCATAGAAATTGAAAATGGACAGAGATAAGTAGTCAACCTAATTATGAATGCAACATCTGCCTTCAAACACTCTACAATCTATGAGGTGTTGTGAGTAAATTATTGATTTTCTAACGTCTAGGTAGAATGTACATCCTTTTGGAGCCATAATCTATGCCAATCACAACTATAATCTTGGTACGTTTAGATATTCATTTCAAAGTTTTAGACTTGGGTGATTTGTTCCTTAGGATTTGTACTAGGTAGCATATTTAAAAAGTAAAAACTCCAGGTGATAAAAAAGTGCTTTAAACAAGAATCTGACCAATGGAAAGCCGGTAAAGGACGATATCTTAATATTTACAAACAGATTACTACAGAATAATTGTTTATCAGATGAACGAGTGGCTGTACTGAATTCAACACTTTCCAACTGGAGGGAGAAGATGATAATCAAGAAAATCAAATCATAAGGATATTCAGCCAGACTTGTGCTATTTGGTTCTAGACTTGTGCTACATGTTCAGATATAGAGTTTAGTTGAAAATTTTACATTCACAAACAATACATAAAATGTCTACCGTTCATATAAACATTAGAGTCAAATTATAAACCCTCAAATATATAGATTTTTTAAATCTCAATTAATAAATAACTAAAATGCTACTACAAAGAACAAATTCAAAATACTGTTGATAATCAGTTTTTTTTTTTTTTTGTAATTCCGTCATTGTACAATTCTGTGATAGACAAAATGTTGTAAATAAATCAGTTATGATATAGCTATAAAGATCCCCAATCTAAAATATATTCTTTAAAACCTACAAAATCGATCAACATAAGATTCTACGAATACCTAATTAAAATTTGGAACTCCGCTAAAATTCTGTAGTGCAATAGGAATCCTTAAAACAACTAAAAGATTACAAATTGGTTCATGGTGGTATATCCACATCAAAATCTGTGATGAATTAAGTTTCTAAGTATAAGACCAGGTGTTTGGCGTTGCATTTACTTGGTCCCGAAAGCCTTGGTCTTGGTGGCGACCTAGACTGAGGAGGAAATGTCAACAAACACCCCTTGATATGGACTAAATTCCGTTGTGAATGCTTTAAGACATTTAAAACTTCCTTAAGGAGGCCCTGAACTCGAGTCAAGTAAAGAGGTCTTCGACCACTGTTATAGACAATGGATATTGTATGCAGTGGTTTAAAACATCAAAAACTGCTTAATATTCTATAAGTTATTTAGATCGGACCCCTTTCAAATAAAAATTGAATATATTTATTAAAAATAAAAATAGCACAATGTCTGGAATCAATGAAAACTACAAGTATAAGCAGTCGTCATCAGCCTCAACCAGCAAAATAATATAAACGAAGAAAACCCCAAACTCCACTTTCTAGCAACGGAAAGTGTGAAACACATACAAGGATCTCCCTCATCAAGCGTGAAGTCCAAACACCACTTGACATAACAATATAGGATATTCAAAGCAGAAAGGCCCCTCACTCCACTTCCTTTTTAAGGAAGTGTGAAAAGTATACATGGATCTCCCCAATCACACAAGAAGTCCAAACCTTACTGGAAGAAAGAAAACCAGCTAACTCAACTTTCCTACTCATTGATCAGCCTCCCCGATCAAGCAAGAAGCCCATACAGACTTGATGTGACAATGAGATACCAAGCAGAGAGGCCCTACTCCATCTTTTAAGGGGTGTAAACAATCACGGATTTACCTTACAGTCACTGGCGGAGATCAGATGCTCAGTATGAAAAATGACAACGGACATCTATGAAAATCATATCAGAAAGGTTGGTTTTGTCACTAACATTAAAATATTGCTATTATAAGTTTTAGCGACTGTCCTTCAGGTTTTTTATTGGTCAGTTTTCTTGGTTATTACTTTCTAATTTATTCAACTTTAGAATGACCACTTGTTACAGTTTCAATAGTTTACTTGCTTGCAGTATCTAATTGAAATCTTTCCTTGTAAAATTTTTTTCGTTTAAGTAATTTAGACTTGACGATCATCCAAATCCTCCAAATCTTTGTTGTCTCTCAATAATATATCTTTATTTATTGGAGATAGTAGATAAAATTTTTCAGCAAATCATTGTACTCTGATATAACATTAAGGTGATTTTGTTAGCAATCAGTGATGAATTTGTCTTGATGAATTTGAAAAACATTTAGTTCCTGACCAGTCAATTACAAGTTTGAAAGAATCTTCATAGTAATATGAAAACCACAATTATGCAAACAGAGAGCTAATTTAACTTCTACTTAAATATAAATTATACAGCATAGATATATATTAGGGATTCTAATAGTTTTATTTTTCAATGAGAATTCAGTTAGAAGAGGATTTGGTATCCTTCCAACCCCACCAACATAACACCGTCATGGTCTCCCTACTTTCTTGAGCAAGTCTTCACTCTTGGACAATGTCATAGAAATTGAAAATGGACAGAGATAGTAGTCAATATTTGAAGCACATTGCCTTCAAACATCTACAATTAGGGTGTTGTGGAATTATTGATTTTCTAACGTCTAGTAAATGTAATCTTTTGGAGCCATAATCTTGCATCACAACTTACTTGTACGTTGATATTCATTTCAAGTTAGCTGGGTGATTTGTTCCTTAGGTTTGTACTAGGTGCTATTAAAAAGAAACCCAGTGAAAAGTGCTTTAAACAAGAATCTGACCAATGGAAGCGGTAAAGGACGTTCTTAATATTTACAACAGATTATACAGAATAATTGTTATAGATAACGGTGCTGTATGAATTACACTTTCAATGGGGAGAAGATGAATCAAGAAAATCAAATAGGATATTCAGCCAGACTTGTGCTATTTGTCTAGACTGTGCTACATTTCAGAATATGTTAGTGAATTTTCATTCACAAAAATACTAAAATGTTACGTTCATATAAATTAGGTCAAATTAAACCCAATATTAGTTTTTAAATTCAATTAAAATAACTAAAAGCTACTAAAGAACAAATTCAAATACTGTGATAATCAGTTTTTGTAATTCCGTATTGTAATTCTGTGATGACAATTTTGTAATAAATCGTTATGATATAGCTATAAGATCCCAATCTAAATATATTTTTAAACCAAAATCGATCAACATAAATTTCGAATACCTAATTAAAATTTGGAACCCGCTAAAATCTGTAGGCAAGGAATCCTTAAAACATAAGATTAAAATTGTTCTGTGGTTTCACATCAAATCTGTGATGATTAGTTTCTAAGTATAAGCCAGGTGTTTGGGTTGCTTACTTGGTCCGAAAGCTTGGTCTTGGTGGCGACTAATGGAGGAATGTCAACAACACCCCTGATATGACTAAATTCCTTGTGAATGCTTTAAGACATTTAAAATTCCCTTAGGAGGCCCCTGAACTGAGTCAAGTAAAGAGGTCTTCAGACACTGTAAGACAATGGATATTGTATGCAGTGGTTTAAAACATCAAAAACCGCTTATATTCTATAAGTTATTTAGATCGGACCCTTTCAAATAAAAATTGAATTATTTATTAAAATAAAATAGCACAATTTGGAATCAATGAAAACTCAAGTATAAGCAGTCGTCTCAGCCTCAACCAGCAAATAATATAAACGAAAAAAGATAAACCCCATACTCCACTTTTAGCAACGGAAGTGTGAAACACATACAAGGATCTCCCTCATCAAGCGTGAAGTCCAAACACCACTTGACATAACATAGGATATTCAAAGCAGAAAGGCCCTCACTCCACTTCTTTTTAAGGAAGTGTGAAAAGTATACATGGATTCCAATCACCAAGAAGTCCAAACCTTACTGGAAGAAAGAAAACAGCTAACTCAACTTTCCTACTCATTGATCAGCCTCCCGATCAAGCAAAAAGCCCATACAAGACTTGATGTGACAAGATGAGATACTCAAGCAGAGAGGCCCTCTCCACGTCCTTTTAAGGAGGTGTGAAACACATACACGGATTTACCCTTATCAACGTCACTGGCGGAGACATCAGATCTGCTCAGTATGAAAAATGACAAGGGCCATCTATGAAAATCATATCAGAAGGTTGGTATTTGTCATAAACATTGAAAAATATAATGCCTTATTATAAGTAATTTAGCGACTGTCCTTTACAGGTTTTTTTAATTGGTCAGTTTTCTGGTTACATTACTTTCTAATTTTATTCACTTGAATGAACCACTGTTCAGTTTCAATTGTTTACTTGCTTGCAGTATATTAATTGAAATCTTCCTTGTAAAAAATTTTTTTCTTGTTTGTAATTTTCAGGACTATGACAGATCATCCAAATTCCTCCAAAATCTTTGTTTGTCTCCTCAAGTAGTATATTCTTTATATTTAATTGGTAGATAGTAGCATACATGTTTTTTCAGCAAATCATTGTCTCTCTGAATCATAAAACATTAAAGGTGATTTTAGTTAGCAATCAGTGATGAATTTGTCTTGATAGAATTTGAAAAACATTTAGTTCTTGACCGTCAATTAACAAGTATGAAAAAATCAATATAGTAATATGAAGAACCACAATTATGCCAACAGGAGCATAATTTAACTTCATCCAATACTTCTAAATAATAAAATTATAAAACGTTAATATAATATTTAAGGGATTCTAATAGTATTTAATTTTTTCAGAATGAGAGAAATTCACTATAGAAGAGGATTTGGTATCCCATTCCACCCACACCAACATTAACACACGTCATGGTTCTCCCTACTTTTCTTGAGCAGAACGCTCTTCCACTCTTGGCAAATGTCATAGAAATTGAAAATGGACAGAGATAAGTAGTCAACCTAATTATGAATGCAACATCTGCCTTCAAACACTCTACAATCTATGAGGTGTGTGAGTAAATTATTGATTTTCTAACGTCTAGGTAGAATGTACATCCTTTGGAGCCATAATCTATGCCAATCACAACTATATTTGGTACGTTTAGTATCATTTCAAAGTTTAGACTTGGGTGATTTGTTCCTTAGGATTTGTACTAGGTAGCTATTAAAAAGTAAAACTCCAGGTGTAAAAGTGCTTTAAACAAGAATCTGACAATGGAAAGCCGGTAAGGACGATATCTTATATTACAAACAGATTACTACAGAATATTGTTTATCAGATGAACGAGTGGCTGTACTGATTAACACTTTCCATGGAGGGAGAAGATGATAATCAAGAAATCAAATCATAAGGATATTCAGCCAGACTTGTGCTATTTGGTTTAGACTTGTGTACATGTTCAGATATAGAGTTTAGTTGAAAATTTTAATTCACAAACAATACATAAAATGTCTACGTTCATTAAACATTAGAGTCAAATTATAAACCCTCAAATATATAGATTTTTTAAATCTAATTAATAAATACTAAAATGTATACAAGAACAAATTCAAAATACTGTTGATAAATCAGTTTTTTTTTGTAATTCCGTCTTGTACATTCTGTGATAGACAAATTTGTAAATAAATCAGTTATGATATAGCTTAAAGATCCCAATCTAAATATATTCTTTAAAACCTACAAATCGTCAACATAAGATTTACGAATACCTAATTAAAATTTGGAACCCAGCTAAAAATCTGTAGTGCAATAGGAATCCTTAAAACATAAAGATTACAAATTGTTCATGTGGTATATCCACATCAAAATTGTGATGAATAGTTTCTAAGTATAAGCAGGTGTTTGGCGTTGCATTTACTTGGTCCCGAAAGCTTCGGTCTTGGTGGCGACCTAGACTGAGGAGGAAATGTCAACAAACACCCCTGATATGGACTAAATTCCGTTGGAATGTTTAAGACATTTAAAACTTCCCTTAAGGAGCCCTGAACTCGAGTCAAGTAAAGAGGTCTTCAGACCATGTAAGACAATGGATATGTATGCAGTGGTTTAAAACATCAAAACTGCTTAATTTCTATAAGTTATTTAGTCGGACCCTTTCAAATAAAAATTGAATATATTTATTAAAAATAAAATAGCACAATGTCTGGAATCATGAAAACTCAAGTTAGCAGTCGTCTCAGCCTCAACCGCAAAATATATAAACGAAAAACCAAGAAAACCCATACTCCACTTTCTAGCAACGGAAAGTGTGAAACACATACAAGGATCTCCCTCATCAAGCGTGAAGTCCAAACACACTTGAATAAAATATAGGATATTCAAAGCAGAAAGGCCCCTCATCCACTTCCTTTTTAAGGAAGTGTGAAAAGTATACATGGATTCCCAATCACCAAGAAGTCCAAACCTTACTGGAAGAACAGAATCACTTTTATCATTGTCAGCCTCGATCAGCAGAGCCACACGCTTGATGTGACAAAGAGATACAAGCGGGCCCATCACTCCTTTTAAGAGGTAACACTACGATTTACCCTATCAACGTCACTGGCGGAGACATCGATCGTCATATGAAAAATGACAACGACCATTATGAAAACATATCAAGGTTGGTATTATGTCCTACATGAAATTAATGCCTTAATTATAGAATTAAGGACGCCTTTACAGGTTTTTTTAATTGGTCAGTTTCTTGTACATTACTTTCTAATTTTTAACTTTAGAAGAACATGTTACAGTTTATATGTTTATGCTGCAGTATCATTAATGAAATCTTCCTTGTAAAAATATTTTTTTTGTTTAAGTATTTTCGACTTGACGAATCCAATTCCCCAAATCTGTTGTCTCTCAAGTATTTTTATATTAATTGGTGATAGTAGCATACATTTTTTTCAGCAATCATTGTACTCTCCTGATCTAAAATAAAGGTGATTAGTTAGCATAGGATGATGTCTTAGATTGAAACATTAGTCTTACCTCATTAAAGTGAAAAAATAATTCATAGTAATACTGAGAACCACAATTTGCCAAAAGAGAGCTAATTTAACTTCATCCATACTTCTAAATAATCAAATTTAACATAGAATAATTTTAAGATTATAGTATTATTTTGATGAGAATTCAGTATAGAGAGGATTGGTACATTCCACCACAACATAACAACGTCGGTTTCCCTACTTTTCTTGACGCAGAAGTCTCACTTTGGAAATGTATAGAAATTGAAAGAGAGATAGTATAACCTATTGAATGCACATCTGCTTAAATTCATATGAGGTTGTGGTAATTATGATTTCTACGTTGTGATGAATCTTTTGGACATATCTTGCAAACAACAAATTGGTGTTTATTTCATTTCAAAGTTGATTGTGTTGTTTTAGGATTGTACTAGTGCATTAAAGTAAACTCAGGTGTAAAAGTCTTTAAACAAGATTGACATGGAAAGCGTAAAGACGATATCTATATTTACAAGATTACTCAGAATATTGTTATGAGAGAGGCTGTACTGAATTACATTCAACTGGGAGAAGTGATAATAAGAAACAATAGGAATTCAGCCAGACTTGTGCTTGGTTCTAGATTGTTATGTTCAGATATAGAGTTAGTGAAAATTTTCATTCACAACATCATAATGTCTACCGTTCATATAAACATAGATATTAACCTAATATTAGATTTTAATTCATTAATAAATAATAATGTACACAAAAAAAATTCAATACTGTTGATATAGTTTTTTTTTGTAATTCGCATTGTACATTCTGTGATGACAAAATTTAATAAATAGTTTGTATAGCTATAAAGATCCAATTAAAATAATTTTTAACTACAAATCATACATAGATCTACGATACTAATAAAATTTGGACCCGCTAAATCTTGTGCAAAGGAATCCTTAAAACACTAAGTTACAAATGGTTCATGTGTATTCCACACAAATCTGATATTAAGTTAAGTATAAGACAGTGTTTGGCGTTGATTCTTGGTCGAAGCCTGGTTTGGTGCGACCTAGATGAGGAGGAAATGTCACAAACCTATTGGACTAATCCGTGTGATGTTAAGACTTAAAACTTCTTAAGGCCTGATGAGTCATAAAGAGTCTTCAACCATGTAACAATGGTTTGATGCGTGGTTTAAAAATCAAAACGCTATATTATAGTTATTTGATCGGACCTTTCAAATAAAATTGAATATATTATTAAAAAAAAATAGACAATGTCTGAATCAATGAAAACCAAGTAAACAGCTCTCAGCCTCAACCAGCAAATAATTAAAGAAGAAAACCCATACTCCCTTTTAGCAAGGAAGTGTGAAACACATACAAGACTCCTCAACAAGGTGAAGTCAAACCACTGGACATAACAATATGGTATTCAAAGCAGAATGGACCCTACCGATTTCCCTTTTTAAGGAAGGTGGAAAAGTAAATGGATCATCCCAATCACAAGAATGCAAACTTACTGAGAAAGAAAACAGCTACTCAACTTTCCATCATTGATAAGCCTACTGATCAAGCAAGACGTCCTACAGGTTTTTTTAATTGGCAGTATTCTAGAACCTTTCACTTTTTTCAACTAGTGAACCACTTATTACAGTTTCAATGTTTACTTCTTGCAGTACATTAATTGAATCTTACCTTGTAAAAAAGATTTTTCTTGTTTAAGTAATTTGCGGACTATGCAATCCATCCAAATTTCCAAAATTTTGGTTGTCTACCCAAGTAATTATATTCTTTAAATTTTAATTGGTAGATAGTAGCATACATTATGTTTTTTCAGCAAATAATGTACTCTCCTGAATTAAAAATTAAAGGTATTTTAGTTAGCATAAGTATGAATTTGTCTTGATAGAATTTGAAAACATTTAGTTCCTTGAACCGTCAATAACAGTATGAAAAAAATATTCATAGTAATATGAAGAACACATTTGCCAAACAGAGAGCTATAATAATTCATCCAAACTCCTAAATATAAACATTTACAAGTAGCATATATAATTTAAGGATTCTAATAGTTTTTATTTTTCAGAATAACAGAAATTCAGTATAGAAGAGATTTGGTATCCCATTCCAACCACACAACATTAACACAACTCATGGTTCTCCTACTTTTCTTGACGCAGAATGCTCTTCCACTCTTGGACAATGTCATAGAATTGAAAATGACAGAGATAAGTAGTCAACCTAATTTTGAATGCAAATCGCCTTCAAACACTCTACAATCTATGAGGTGTTGTGAGTAAATATTGTTTTTCTAACGTCTAGGTAGAATGTACATTTTTGGAGCCATAACATGCCAATAAACTATAATCTGGTACGTTAGATATTCTTCAAAGATTTAGACTTGGGTGATTTGTACTTAGATTTGTACTAGAGCATATAAAGTAAAAATCAGGTGATAAAATTGCTTAAACAAGAATCTGACCAATGAAAGCCGGTAAAGGACATATCTTTATTTACAACAGATTACTAAGAATATTGTTTATCAGATGACGAGTGGCTGTACTGAATTCAACACTTTCCAATGGAGGGAGAAGATGATATCGAAAATCAAATATAAGGATATTCAGCCAATGTGCTATTTGGTTTAGACTGTGCTACATGTTCAGAATAGAGTATTGAAAATTTTACATCACAAACAATACATAAAATGTTCCGTTCAATAAAATTAGAGTCAAATTATAACCCCAAATATATAGATTTTTAAATCTCAATTAAAAATAATAAAATGCTACTACAAGAACATTCAAAATATTTGATAAATCATTTATTTTTTTTTGTAATTCGTCATTGTACAATTCTGTATAGACAAAATGTTGTAAATAAATCAGTTATGATATAGCTATAAAGTCCCAATCTAAAATATTTTAAAACCTACAAATCGATCAACATAAATTTACGAATCCTAATAAATTTGGAATCCTAAAAATTGTAGTCAATAGGATCCTTAAACAACTAAAAGATTACAAATTGGTTATGTGAATCCACATCAAAATGTGATGATTAAGTTCTAATATAAGACAGGTGTTTGGCGTTGCATTACTTGTCCCGAAAGCCTTGGTCTTGTGGCGACCTAGCTGGGAAATGTTCAACAACACCTAAATGGATAAATTCCGTTGTGAATGCTTAAGACTTTAAAACTTCCTTAAGGAGCCTGACCGAGTCAAGTATGAGGTCTTCAGACCACTGTATAGACAATGGATAATGTATGCAGTGGTTAAAACATCAAAAACCTGCTTAATATTCTATAAGTTATTTAATCGGCCCCTTTCAAATAAAAATTGAATATATTTATTAAAAATAAAAATAGACAATGTCGGGAATCATGAAAACTACAAGTATAAGCAGTCGTATCAGCCTCAACAGCAAAATAATATAAACGAGAAAACCCCAAGCAGTAATACCCATACTCACTTTCTACAAGAAGTGAAAACACATACAAGGATCTCCCTCAACGTGAAGTCCAAACACACTACATAACATATAGATATTCAAGCAGAAAGCCCTCACTCCACTTCCTTTTTAGGAAGTGTGAAATTAAAACATGGATCTCCCAATACACAAGAGTCCAAACCTT
>JAQJVL010010311.1:0-12802 GCA_035578905.1 Stictocephala bisonia
GTAGAGAAATCAGCCGTGGAAAATGTAACTCTTATTCAAAACTTTTTCTCGAATAATCAGCTTTTGTTAAATAGGTTAAAGACTAACTATATAGAATTCAATATTAGACCTCATTCGACCATTTCACCAGTATTACAAATAGAGAATGTCATACTACAACAGGTAGAACATACAAAATTTCTTGGGTTACATTTAGATAGTAAATTAAATTGGGATATCCACATCGATCATGTAGCAAAAAAGATTTCATCCGGATTATTTGCCTTAAATAGACTATCAAAATTCTGTAAACTCGATACTTTGAAACTTGTTTATTTTGCCTTTATTCATTCCCATTTATCTTTTGGAATTTCTTTATATGGTGGATCCTCAAAAAAGAATATTGACAGATTATTAATTTTACAAAAACGGGCAATACGAATTATGTTACATTTGAACTGGCAAGAATCGGTGAAAGAGAAATTTAAGGAATTAAATATATTTACAATATACAGCAATTATATCTTTGAATGTATTTTATATATTTTCCAAAATTCAGATTCTGTCTCGCGGGTAGGAGATAATCACCAATATTCAACAAGGAATAGAAATGATTTTAGTATAGCTTCCCACAGACTGAAATTTTTTGAAAAGAAAACAGAGTATATGGGGGTCAAGTGTTTTAATAAACTTCCAGGAGAATTAAAAAATATTGATAATTTTGTTAAATTTAAAAAAAAACTAAAAGACTATCTGCTTTTAAAGCCTCTATACTCAGTAAATGAGTTTTTTGAATAGGCTTATTAATATACCAATACCATTAAGTTGTTATTATTATTATTATTTTTTTTTTCTCTATAAGTTTTAAGAAGGAACTGGTTACTTTGTAAATAACCATGTATATACAGTATTCATAACTTTAATATTCTTAGGCTTAGTATTTTAGTGTTTAGTATTTTATGACGCCATTCATTGTATTTATTTACTAAGTGTTGAATAAAGATTATTTTGACTTTGACTTTGGCTGTCGCGTGCGAATTTAATTAGTTTAGTTTGATCCTTTTTATTTACGATCGTATTTTTTTACTTTGGGTGTAATTTTGTAAAGTGCGTAAGAATGTCTGGTAACAAGAGGAAACGTGTAGTTTTATCAATTCAACAAAAACTTCAAATTATTGAACAATTGGAAAAGGGTAGGGGTGCGAAAAGTTTGGCCGATGAGTACAATATTGGGGAACAGACTGTTAGGGATTTAAAAAATAAAAAGATGGATTTGTTAAAGTTTGCAAGTGCTGCAGAGTCATCTTCGGGATTAATGAAAAGAAAAACAATGAAAAAAGCCACATTCGAAACTTTAGATAAAGCTATGTTGGAGTGGTTTGCGCAAGAACGTGCTTTAGGTAATCCCGTCAATGGTGTAATTTGTGCTGAAAAGGCCAAGGTTTTTTACGAATCTTTAGGTCTTGAAGGAAAGTTTGACGCGTCTTCTGGGTGGCTCTATCGATTTAAACAAAGGCACGGAATTCGGGAACTACACATTCAAGGGGAAGCATTAAGTGGTGATAAGGACGCGGCCGAGAAGTTTGTCGTCGAGATCAATGAGCTTGTGTCTGCAGAAAACCTTTTGCCTGAACAGATTTTTAATACAGACGAATCTGGCCTCTATTGGAAATGTTTGCCATCGAAAACATTAGCGTTCGTAAAAGAAAAAAATGCGCCTGGCCATAAAGCCAGTAAGGACAGATTAACCATAATGACCTGCTCCAATGCTTCAGGAACGAAAAAACTTAAGCTCGTAGTCATTGGTAAAGCCAAAAAACCTAGATCGTTTAAGGGAACAGAGGCAAAAAATTTGCCAGTCCACTACTTCAACCAGAAAAAGGGCTGGATGAACCAAGTTATTTTTCAGGAATGGTTCTCTAAACATTTTGTTCCCGAAGTCCGTGACTACTTAAGGTCACAAAACCTTCCTCAAAAGGCGCTTTTAATCTTGGACAATGCCCCCTCACACCCTAGTGAAACAATCTTAAAATCAGATGACGGAAAAATCGTTGTGAAATATCTCCCTCCCAACGTGACAGCACTGATCCAGCCTATGGACCAAGGTGTCATCGCTGGAATAAAAAAAGTTTACAGAACTTCAGTTTTGAGAAAACTGATTGAGGAAGAGAACGATCTGAAATCATTTTTAAAAAAATTCACCATACTAGACGCTATTTATGAATGTGCATCTGTTTGGGAAAAAGTAAAAAAAAAACACATTGATTAGATCGTGGAAGAAAATATTTCCCGACATTGATGATAGTGAGGATTTTACGGGGTTTGCTGAAGAAGAAATAACTTCAAATCAATTAGCAAATATGGCGAAGGCAGTGCCAGGTGGCGAAAGCGTGGACACTGAAAACATCGATGAGTGGTTCCAATGTGACAAAGACTTGCCATCGTTTGAGATGTTTAATGACGAAGAGATTGTGAGGCGCGCTATGCGAGAAGTGGAGAGCGAGGAAGAAGGAGACGAGGAGGAGGGCGAGGAAGGGGAAGGGGAAATGCCAGCTGACACCGAGACCCGTATCGCTCACAGCCACGGCGCTGCACTCAATCACTTGGAATGCCTATTAGATTACTTGGAGGGTCAAGACGATTCTCTCTTAAGTGACAAGCTATTGTTACGGAAGCTACGGTCATCGATTGCAAGGAAAGAAAGAGGTGCAAAACGGCAAACAACGATGACCGACTTCTTCAAGCCGTCTGCTAATCAGTAATAACAATGCAGTAACTACTATAAACAGCGTAGTAAATATTTTGTAAATAATTTTCTTTTGACCAATATTTTAGTTTTATATCGAAAAGACATTCATGGATACTCTTTTACAAGCAGGTAAAATGTACTCTACACTTTAATTAGGCCTAGTCTACCTATTAAAACATGATTTCTTGCACTAAATTATGCATTTCAGTTTTTTTTCTGTTATCAGCGGCTTAACCGTGATTTCATGTATCCGTGGCCCTTCTCCCCACCATTACCCCGGTTAATCGAGGTTCTACTGTACGAGATTATCGCTAGCGCCATTTTTGCGTAAATTACGAAAATCGAATATATCGCACAGTGAGATATCATCATTTATAATTGACCCAATATATCGCACCATGCGATAGTCATCAAACGGAGGGTTAAATTACAAAAGAGTATTTTTCAAGTATACTTTCACTTACTATTGTAATGGTGTAAAACATTCTTTTATGCTTAGAAAAGTTAAACTATTCCTCCTTTAAACAAGTATTATTTTTTAGAAAAACAGTTGGGCTATTTTAGTAAAATAATTTTGAATAACAAAAAGTGATATTTTGTCCTCTAACAAGTACAAGAAAAGTTTTGTAGCAAAAGTCAGCGTTTTTCAGTTATAAATTTTCATGTACAAAAATATATAGATAGGCGGGAAACTAGTTTTTTTTTTTATGTTCACCAGAAAGTATGTTTATAAAAAATGTTAAACACTGTGCACATTAAGGTACATTGTCTTTTCTAAAATCTGGTATATTAGTTATTAAGAGACGAATACCTTTAATTTGATACCCCACTTAGGTGTATTAGTTAACATTATCAAATTTTGGGTTTTTGAGAATAGTTTTTATTGGGGGGGGGGGGGGCAGAGCTCTTATATGCTGTCTCTTCCAAAATGTTATGTTATAATGTGATTAGGAGATAAACACCTATAGTTTGATACCCCACTTTCTGCTAGAAGTCGATAACAAATATGTGTGTTCAATGAAAAAAAGATATCAAGTTGAATAAGATATCCGAGGAATGATGTGAAATGAGCTTCTTTTAATTTAAAAAATGTTTTCAAATCTATTCAGTTGCAAATCCAGTATTATATCTCTTCTTGGTCAGCCTTTTCAGGCCAGACCTATTGACTTCATTTAGATTTATTTCATGAATGACACAATGTGAGGCCTCGTGAGAGCTTAGGAATATATTGAAATATGCTAGAAATATAGGAATATATTGAAAAATTCTTTATTTATCAAAATTAGGAACTTCACTTAACCTGCCATTAATAGAGTACAAATGTATCTAATCATAAACTAAATAACAAACACATCCTAGGAGCTTACACACAGTACCTAATAGATAATAACATATAAAAGTCAACAGACAAGGCCTCCGAATAGAAAAATTCTCCATTTTCTGTTCCAGGAATGAACAAAACAGTACACTTATTTCAACACCTTTCAAAAACTTTGTACAATTCTGGCAAAGAAGCGACTTGAATAATTGTTTTATCATCAGCAAATTTTCTCGGAGGAAGGAAACTTGTCTTTATTGTAGGGTATATGACATGTTCTACAATCCACTGCCATTCTTCACTTTGTGAAGAATCCTGGAAAAAAAGATGAATTTTATAATAACAGATGTTTCTCAATGATCATAAAGAGCTCATCCATTCAAAACTAAATTCAGATTCAGTTGACTCTTGATAATCCGACAGTCACGGGACCAGTAAGGTGTCGGATTACCAAAAACGTCGGATTACCAAATGTACCTCCCATCATGACTGAATTCGATGTTTAAACTTAAAACAATAACAAATACGATAGTTTTAAGCAATAGGTATGTACAGTACTATATTAACAAACCTATTTCATACGGTTTGTGAATATTTATGTGCATAAAATAAATACGTACTGCATTGACCAAAGGTCTAGGTTAAAAATAAAGTACAGTAATTAATGCGGATAATTTTAAGAAATTGACAAACTGTATTTACTACATTAAAAGTACAGGATTGTATGTATTATAGCAAAGTTTGTACTGTACTTACACACATATGAACAGATTGCAAAACAGTAAATAAACTAAACATGAAAAAAATCTGTCATTTTCTTCTGCTTCTTTGTACGCAAACCTTCGTTAATCGCTTTTTCTTGAATGCATTTCAAAACTAAAACGTTGTTGACGTCTAGGTCACGTTCCTCACACCAGCGAATCAAAGTGTTGGCAGCAGACAAAGCTTCATCACAGCTGATCACGTATTTTTTCTCCGTCTCCACGGCCTCTTCAATTGTGTCGTTTTGTGTTATGATTTCTTGCAGAATCTCTTCATCTGTTTGTTCTGCACCCAGGTTATCGTCTAACACCCATCTTATTAGTTCTTCCGATAATTCTTGTTGGACGTTAGTTTGATTACAAAGTAAAATGGTTTCTTCCACTACACGATTGTTATCTTGGGTGTTGTCGTCATCTTCCCGTTGGTTTTCATCATCTTTATTTTGGAGGAGGGGGTTATGTGGCCAAACATTTTTCCAGGATTTTATAAGTGTTGATGGCTGGACTTGTTGCCACGCAAAAGCTGCATTAAGAATAGCGTCCTTAATGTCAAACTTTTTCAACAGTGTTGTAATGTCTGCATCTGGTTGGCAAACAATGCATATCCATAAGTAGGCGTTTTTTGTAATGCGCCTTTAGAGTTTTGATAACATTCTGATCCATTGGCTGAATCAGAGCAGTTGTATTTTTCGGTAAATACATGACCTCTATGTATCCATCAGCTGTTTTTGCTTTTAATTCTTCTGATTTTGGATGCCCAGGAGCATTATCTAATAATAAAAGAGCCTTTAATGGCAGATTATTAGCCTTTAAATGCTGTTTTACTTCTTTGACAAAATGATTATTATACCAGTCTAGGAAGATTTCTTGGGTCACCCACGCTCGACTTTGGTTCATATAAACCACTGGAAGAGTTTCAAGATTGGTGTTTTTAAACGCCCTAGGTTTCTTACTTTTACCTACAGCTAACAGTTTTAACTTATGACTCCCGGCACCATTTGAACACACCATCAAAGTGATCCTTTCTTTTAAAAGTTTCCTGCCGGCAATATTCTGTTCATCCCTTGTTACAAACGTTTTGGTTGGAAGTTGCCACCAATTAAGGCTGGTTTCATCGGCATTGTAAACTTGTTCGGCAGTTAGGCCCAATTCAGTAATTTTTGTGTCTAGGCGCGTGATGAAGTTGTCAATATCTGTCTCATCGGCAGACAGTTTCTCTCCGCTCATCTGCAAAAACCGAATACCATGCCGTTTTTTAAAATTTTCAAACCAGCCATCGCTTGCTCGAAAATCGTCTTTATTAGTTATTTCACGATAAAAGAACTTTGCTTTTTCTTTTAAAATATCCCCAGAAATTGGGGCATTTCTGTTTCTTTCTTGTCGAAACCACGCATGAAGAGCTTCTTCAACTTGAGGAAATTCACTCATTTTAAACGTTTTTCTGTTTGAATTATCCTCGGCAGATTTTATAAAGTTTTCAATTTTTTCCCGATTTTTTACAATGTCATAAACTGTAGGCCGGCCTATGCCAAACACTTGAGAAATTACCGTAGGGGTTTCGCCACGGTCATATCTCTTAATGATGTCCCACTTTTCTGAAATTGATGTTTTATGCTTACGTTTGGTTCCACTTGTGCTCGCCATCATATGCCACACCAAATATACTGTACAGAACTCTTAACTACAGTATTTACACTTCTATACAGTTACTTTGCACTTACATATACTTAAATACAATTACAGTTACATATTTACAATTACAATGCTACAGTACACAAAAACTGTTCAAATTTCACACACTAAATAAAAAGGAAGAAGCACTTGTACTGCACTATGCTACACGGAAATACCGATGCGTCAATCCTGTTGAGACATGAAACGAAGGTTGTTGACCGCGTCGGACTACCGAGCGTGTCGGACTGTTAAGTGTCGGACTACCGCGAGTCAACTGTACTTGTATTTTATTACACACGATTATATATATATATATCTTTTCTGACTGAAAGTCATACTTGATATGGCCAGCTGACTTAAGCTCTGATTATTAGAATTTGAGCACACAGTATAAAATTGGAAGATATTTTTCATGAATTAAGTAATTTAATAATATTAAACTGTTCTCTGCATATTAGCATTGATTTTACTATATAAAGAGATACTCCATCCATATGGGAGAGTTGTGGCGAGGCCCCAAAACTGTTTTGAGGCCCCACGCTGCGCTGCGCATAGCCCTATTTCCTCTCTCTCTCGCACGCTCTTCTGTCTCTCTCTCTCACTTCCCTCCTCTTAACCCACTCTCCCATTCTCCAGACAGCCGCCCCGCCCTCTCCTTCCTCAGGTCACGCACACAAACAACATCCTGCTTAGATAATTGTTTACGTTATTCCATATTGCCAACGTTTATCCGGGTTCTCTGTTTTTATATTTGCTTGCATCTCTTTCGAATAATAAAGAATACTGTGTTGATACTATTACAGTAAAACGCAGTGTGACATTCATATTGAATAAAGAAATATTTATAACTGAATAAATTAAAACACCATATTGATTTATATGATTAACACACCGTGTATTTGTAAATAGACACACTTGAATAGACCGCTAACTTATCGGCAATGTTGGCGATAATTACTGCTGATTTAGTAAACATTTTCATATTATATAGCCCATCTGAATAATCTTTATTTAATGCATTTTAACCATCGATTAGGTGATTAAATCGACTGTTGTAATCAATCATTAATTTTTTCATATTCGGTAATTGATTAAAAAATTTAATGTTTTCAAATACAATTAATCATCCATCAATCATGAAATTAATCTGCAAATATTCCAGGAATATATAATATAGTGAAATATAAAAAAAATGTGACATTATTTATTTCTTTGACAAAATAGATATTGAAATAGGCCTATGATATTTATATAGAATAATACTGGGCAAAATATAAAACCCAGGTGAGATTCAAATTTCATGATAGGGTTAGAAAAAATCATAACAAACCACTAATTTACTTCTATACAAGATAAAAATAGCTTTCATCTTATGGCCTGATTCAGACAATCTATGTATAGGCAATTAATTTAAAATACATTATTTTTCATTTTATTATAAACGTCTGTTTTACTATTACTGTCTGTAACATTAACATATTATTTGGTTCCAAGTAATTGCATGATTGTAAAATATTTCATTGGTGAATGGTCAGTTTTCATTTTTTTTCGGAATCATGAAGAGTTGTGACTCTTATTACTTCTTGAGAAAAACAACCTCAATGTCAATTGAAATTGGTTAGGAAATATTATCGTGATAGAATATAACTAGACTACTGTTTATTTAGATTCAATTTTCATTATTTTAATCAGGTTGAAATTATTGTAAATTTTGTTTATGTCCCCCTTTCAAAAATTCCGTTCTATAACATTGATTGAATCAGACCATTGTAAAAAGTATGTCTAAGGCGAATATAATTAAAGTTAACACATCTGTTTTTCATACACGTTTCTATTATTTTACTAGATGTGAAAGTATGGATAAACTGCAATTTATTTATATTTTAAATTTCTCTGGTAAAGACTCTGGAATTACACTGGTAAAATTTCACAAGTAGCGTGACCAGCAATAACATAAGAAATAACTAATTTAAAGTAACTACAGAGTAACAAAATAAACTACTGTCCGCGCAGAAATTATGGATACTCGAGTTCACGATACCATATCTCCGAAACGGTCCGTTCGATTTTTACGAAAGACCTATCAAATTAAAGGAAATATTGTCAATTTTCATACTACGAAGTTTCGATTTTTTACGTAGCTTTTTATAATTTATAAGACGGAAAAAGTGGAAAATATCGGCATTTTTCACAATCTTTTTGGAAATCTCAACTTCAGGCAATTATTACAAAATATCTATTAAACGTATCAGCTTCAAATTTTAATAGCTTATATGAAGGTTACTTACAAACACTTTTGTAGAGTTTCATAATTTTAACGTTATTATTTTTTATGTTCTTGTAAATTTTGTAAACCTTTGTTAACTTTGTTATCTTGGGTTTAAAATTCCCGCTCAAAACAGTGTTTTGACTATCAATTGATTGTATGAACGAAAAATGTAGTGTCTACAGAATATGATGTAATAGTGATTTGTGATGAATTTATATTTGTTAAACGTTTTTATTCCCACGCGAGGGGCTGGTACGCGGGGAAACGCGCCGGGGATGGCTCGGGTTCTCCCACAAAACAAGTGCGATGTTGCCGGAATGCTATAGAACGGGTTGGTGACTCAGACCAACCTTCCCTTAAACTAGCAAACTTCACCCTGTCGTTAACCTCTGTGTGCACCGAACGGCAACATCGCACTTGTTTTGTGGGAGAACCCGAGCCATCCCCGGCGCGTTTCCCTGCGTACCAGCCCCTCGCGCGGGATTAAAAACGTTTAACAAATATAAATTCATCACAAATCACTAATACATCATATTCTGTAGACACTACATTTTTCGTTCATACAATCAATTGATAGTCAAAACACTGTTTTGAGCGGGAATTTTAAACCCAAGATAACAAAGTTAACAAAGGTTTACAAAATTTACAAGAACATAAAAAATAATAACGTTAAAATTATGAAACTCTACAAAAGTGTTTGTAAGTAACCTTCATATAAGCTATTAAAATTTGAAGCTGATACGTTTAATAGATATTTTGTAATAATTGCCTGAAGTTGAGATTTCCAAAAAGATTGTGAAAAATGCCGATATTTTCCACTTTTTCCGTCTTATAAATTATAAAAAGCTACGTAAAAAATCGAAACTTCGTAGTATGAAAATTGACAATATTTCCTTTAATTTGATAGGTCTTTCGTAAAAATCGAACGGACCGTTTCGGAGATATGGTATCGTGAACTCGAGTATCCATAATTTCTGCGCGGACAGTAAAGCCGCACTCTGTGGCGTTTTTAATTATAACAGAACAAACAATGCCAAGAACTAACAAAACTATATAAACGGCATCTTCAGGTTAAAGAACATAAATAAGTCCAAGTGGGACGCGTCACAAATCAATTAAAACTTAACAAACACAGTTCACACATGAGGAAAACAACGAATATTAAAACTTTCGGTAGGCCTACACACACATTTCACTGTCCACGGCGTGCCAAAGAAGCAGATTTTAATATTGTGGTATGTATGACAAATAGTTCAATTTACTTTTAAACAAAAGTAATATTCATTTATAATTAAAAATACAACAATAATATTATACAATGTAATATTGACAAGAAGCTTTAATTACTTGATATAAAATGAATAATGATTTCAATAATATAAATATTAATTCTAGTATTAAATGTGAACTATATGACAGATGATAAGTTAATGAATAATTAAACTGTTATAAATTATTTCTGATACTACTAATAACGCATCCTCAGTTGACTTTCCTTTGATAAAACCGAATTGACGTAGATTAAGAAAATTTAACTTAGATAAATAACTACCTATGGAGTCTTTTAATCATTGTTTTTTTTTCAAAAACCTTAGAGAATACAGATAACAAGCTGATTGGTCTTATGTTATCTAGTTTTAAAGAGTTATTGTCCTTCAAAATAGGTACCACTGAACTTATCTTCAGGCTCTCAGGAAAAATGCCTTTGATAAAACTACTGTTTATTAAGTGAACTAAAACTGGTAATCTCATCAATTATATTTTTCAGTAAATTTGGTCAGAGCCAGTTAATTTTTAATTTTTTAAAAACTTAACAATACTCTTAATTTCATCTAAATCTGTTGGGGTTATGAAGAATGAATGTTGATTTTAAGTAAGTAAAGGTGGAAGGGTATTGGAATGTACAACGTCTGGACGGCTAGACTGGATTGTGATAAGGTGATTGTTTATCTTATCAGCAATGATGGAAGGTGCGCAACTTCGCCATTTGGCAATTCAATTAGCTCAACTATTTTCTTTGAGGAACCACTTGTTAAGTTATTTATTACCTTCCACTGCTCAGATACATCACCTTTACAGTTTTCTAGTAATCTTGAATAATAATTGTTTTTTTGTAAAATTGATCACATTATTTAATTCATTAGTATATTTTGCAAAATAATTTTGAAAAACTCTGTCATATGGTCTTCTCGTAGAAATGTTATATAATTTTTTACGTCTCTCAAATTTATGTAAAATATTTGGTGTTATCCAGGGACTTAACAAAAAAATTAGCCTTTAACAATTTAGAACTACCACCATTTTTCTTGCTACTTCTAAATATACAATTACTTAAAATATCAATAAACTTACAATACGCAGTATTTACATCATTTTAGATAATAAATAATGTTTTAACTAAACATCTGTAACATACTGTTATTTACATTGACAAAATAACAAAAATATGTCCTCTAACATTTTTCATATTCACAAACCCCTAAGGCCTAATAAAAGATCGCGATTCCTTTCCGTGCAAGACAAACCACAGAACGGAATAATATCCCACATTGACTTGACTCTCTATCAAGGCCTATCGGCGACACAGATGGAGGGGCGACAGTAAACAAGTACTTCCGGACGCTTGTCTCATGAGAAATGAGAGAGAGAGAATGGGGGAATGAGAGGGAGTGATTAGTTCCTTTACTGCTCACAGGTTGTGCAACCGAACAGTCGAAACTGGAGGCAATTTCGACCTCTTTAACTTGATTGACGACAGGTTGCAGCACGGTCACTCCCATTTTCCGTGCCTCAATATTTAACATTGGATGGAACTATCTTCTATGTATAGTAAAATCAATGATATTAGTAAAATGTCTGAGAAATAACTCAAAACGTATTAAAATGCTTACACTGTGAGTTGACTGAGGTAATTTGGAATAGAACTTGGCAGTCTCTCGACAAAATGTTTGAAAACAAAGCTGTTCTTCCGTCCAGTTGACTTCAGTTGCAAGTCTGAGAATGTACACTGGCAGTTCACCAAGATCAGGTACATAGTTGACTGGAAGCAATTGTGATAAAATCATAAAGATATATTTGATGAATTAAGTAATTTCAAACTACATTTTACTATATGTAAATACTATATGTAACTCAATCATGAACTGGAACTAAGCTATTTTTTAGAGAGGTACCAATTGAAGGAGAGGGAAATAAGATTTTTTTCACAAAACAAGAAGAGAGATAGATACTCATAAATATAAGTAAACTATGAGAGGTTCAGCTCCTAGGATTAAACTTGAGTTTTGAGTACTTGCAAACTAATCAAACTCTAACTGAAGATTGAGCCTGACATTTTTTTGATACCACAAGCGTATATTATGAAATCAGTACATAAAAATTAAATTTTATCTTATACATTTCAGTAAATGGTTAAGATTGGGTTGGAAATTAATTTGTCATATCGCTTGACTTAGCACAAGGTGACCATGATTCCCTTTTTATTTTTATCCACATTTGCCTTTTTATAAGTGTAGTTTATACACTATTTTACTTCAAATTTGATTCCAAATATCGAGTTAGGTTCAAGGGTACTAGGCTAGGAATTTGTTTATTAGGAGAGATAGGACATACCTTACCTTAGAAGAAGTCCGCTAACAACACAGTAGTAGTAATCAGACAGAATAGTATCACTTGTTGGACAAATTTTCTGTACCACTGGCACTTCTTTCGAGGGGAGAGAGCGAGTGAGAGAGACAATTACTGTGTTGTTATGGACTTGTCTTCTAAGGTAAGTTTGCTGATGTCCTCTCTCTCTTAATATACTGATTCTAAATATTGGAAATTGATTCCTAATTTTCATATAATTATTCATGAAACCATCATTAGTGTACCAAATTTGCATACATAGTTCAAATTTAATATTAAAACTGTAAACTTCACTTAAGATTCACTTTTTCGAACAAGAAAAAAATCACTGCTAATAATTACTGTTCTCTTGAGAAGGTAAGAAATGCAGATAATAAGTGCAGGTAAAGAAAGATCCTGGTCAACAAAAAACTGAAAACAACAAA
>JAQJVL010010312.1:0-12800 GCA_035578905.1 Stictocephala bisonia
AAAAATTATTCACTTTACAAAATTGTTTATAGCAGCACAATCATATCTGAACATATTTAGTTGAAGTTATGTCTTATTTTGAAAAATAGTTTAAGAAAATGTTGATACAGAGACAAGTGGAAAAATACACATTAAGCAGAAATATTTACCCAGGAACAAATTTAAGGGCACATGAGACATGAGGAAACTGAAAATATCAGAACTAATCAGAATTTTAACCAGTGCATGGTATTATGTGTAGGCTTTAAAACTAAAAATAATGGATAAAAGTAAAAAAAACAATCTTTTTAATACATATTCTTGTATGTTTCGAAGTAATGTAAAACATCCTACCTTAGCAGAGTTATTTGTACGATTTTCTTTCCAGGCTGCCACAGCCTCATATAGATGAGCATAGGGTCTTGCTCGTTTGCCCTTACCAACGTAGAACACAGCTTGGAGAAAGTGTGGCCAAAATGCACAGAAGGGAGACTGACGACGGTGAGGTGGAAGTAGAGTAGGGTTGAGTAGCAGATAGGTGAAGGAGGTCTTGGCCTGACCTTGACGCCAGGGGCGACGTTCACACATAAACGAGGCAGCCATGGAGTCCTCTAAGTGGGCCCATCTGTACAGTAAGTGTTCACAAGGCGACTGTAGAGTCCTCACCAATTCTGCACTATAAGCTGACACCACAACGTTATTACTTAAAGAAATTTGCATATTGACCTTGTCATATTTTCACAGGATCTATAGAATCCTGCAACAATGTAGGATGGCATCAGTGACGCTTAGCTCAGGTATGGGAAACATATAAGAGTTGATTCAAGAGAACGTGAAGAACAAGAAAGACAGAGGAAAATACAGAAAAGTTGTTATTTGGGAATTATTTCGAGTTATGATAGAACTAAACATACTAATACAAGAAGATGCCTCCTTTATTGATATGAGAGATAAATGTAAAATTAAATTAATAGGTATTAGCCTCAATATTTTCTTTTGTTTGGGATGAGAGGGGGAAGTAGAAAACGAAATGGTATACTGAGGCCGTTAAGTTAAAGTAAGAAGGCAGAATTATCGAAATGATGTGGCGAGGGGCAAATGGAAATAAGATGTTAAAGGGATAAGATAAAACCGCCAAAAGAGATGAAGAAGGAAAGAGACTAAGGAAAAGATTAGGAAAATAACAATAACAACTGCCATCCCAAGGAGTATGGCTCAATGAGAAGTTTATTTAATTTTGTCTTTTCAATAATAGATCACACATTCTACCAAGTAGCATAATAGGTTAGGTTAGGTTGAAGTACTGAATGTTTATGGGTTTTATTGGAGAGAAATGCTCAATCAGGACATAGTTCCCTTGCCTGCACAGATGATCTTCTTTTATTTTGTTGAAAAGTAGCTTAAAGTGACTACTGAGTAAAGCAGTACAATCAATACGGTCAAAACTGAAGTCAAACTTTGGTTAGCCAAGCTATCAATAACTTTAGCCCCTAAACTTCAGTCACTCTACCACAGGGAATATCTGTTATTAAAAAATATATATAGCATCCATTAAATATATATCCATTAAAAAAAGTAAAGCATCTTTCCAACGCACTTGTGCATGTGAGATGCAAAGAGTGGTGCAAGAGAGACAGAGAACTATGCTTCCCCCACTGTGTAAAGTTGTCATGGCAAATCGAGTGTTTGCATGCTGATGGCGCAATAGCATTTGGTATTCAAATAACAATTAATAATAGCAATAACACAATGAATAATAATGTAAATAATAGATAGCATTTTTACAAACTTGTACAGTCTGCTACAGTTATTTTTTCAACTAAACACTGTTGCGGAAATAGAACACTTGACGGCAGACGTTAGTCGCTCCCGTGAAGTAAGGTAGCTGAGCAGTGGAAAGATTCCCCTCTGCCATTGGAACACAATTAAAACATTTTTTCGTTGATATCGTGACATTGACAGCACCTAATTGGTTATATTATTTTAACCCTGTTAACATTTTTTTATATTTAGCAGAAGTTCATTTTGTTGTACCCCATTCTAGGATCTAGGTTAAAATGTAGATAATTATTAAAGTAGACAAGTTTATTAGTTTAAGAACGTAGTTTTATAACATGTTTGTGTAGATGTAATTTAGTTTTTAGCACTTGAAAAAGGTTTGGGTTTTACCAAATCGAAACGTCATGATTGGCAATTTTCATGTAATGATGGCAAATGTCCAACTACCTTTGTCTCCCTCATCTGATACTCCATCATTAACAAATTTCAAAAACTATTGCAGAAGTTAAAAAACCTGAAGACGGAAGTTAGTCACGCCCGTGAAGCAAGGCAGCTCAGCAGTTGAAAGATTCTATCTACTACTGGAACCTGAACATGGGTATACACGCTAAATCTTTATACTAGTGTTAACCACACGAAAATAGTCCAATGATATTTGGGGTGGTGTTGCCATATCGATACTACTACCACTTTTTCGCCATGGCTTGGCTATGTTCAATTACTTAACATGATGTTTGCAAACTTGTGTTCGTTCATCATCTTTCTGTCAGTCCATTGCTAATAGTTCAAAATCAATAAACTACTTCAAACAATATCCGAACCATTATTAAAATAAATAAAAAGTACACTTAAAAAATAATTTAATAAAACAAGTTTCTTGCCTTTACTAAATTTACAGATAAATAACAATACACTCGCAGCACAAATAAGTGACCCCCACTTAAGTGACAGAGAGGTGCCAACAGCCCCAAAATATTTTTTTGTGTTGTGAGAGAATTTCTATAAACATTTTACCAAATATGTTGCTTTCCTTACATTTTTTTACTGGAATCGTAGGCCTGGTGCTCTACAAATAACCTGCATTTTAGTAACATATTTCCTCACAGGTTTGTACTATACATAATTGAAAAATGTTAACAACTTAATTGCTATTAATAGCATTATTATAGGCATTTAATGAACAGACCTTTAGATAACAAAGGGTAATGTAAAAGCTGTCTGCAGTGGATGAAGAAGAGATTTTGAATAAGATTTGTATTTGCATCAATGTGGCTAGATAAATGTCCTTTCAGAAAGAAACTAGGCTTCAAGATGAAATATTAGCTACTGTCTTTGTGAGAAATGAAGTTAAAAGCTATACGAAAATTTGTATACTATTTTTTTTTAAATGTGCAAGCAAAAATATTTACTTATTAATGTGTGAATTATTCATGAGTTATAAAATAATATAAAATAGCATGTATTTTTTTAGATTTCTTGAAACTCAAGTCTTTTTTTATTTTTTCATCAACTATAACCTTTACTTGCCAGTTTCAATGGGCCATAAGCTTGTGCATAAACTTTATTTATTGACTGAAGTACCAACCTTCAGTTCTGTTGGGGATTCGAACCTTAACTCCAGTCTTAAACCTTAGCCACACTGTGCGAGCTATTTTATTTTTCAGATATGTTGTTTTTAAGCTCTTCTCTGGCAAAGTCTTAATCTAAGATAAATTAGAGCTGACTACTTTATGTATGAACAGTGTCATATTTAGCAACTCATTAAACACATGATAATTTTGTAATTTGTCTGAACACTTAACTGTTCAATCAGATTAAAATTTATTTCATAGTATCCCGCAGATTCCTTAGTTTCTTTTAGTGTATTTATTCTATATAGCAGAAGTTTTTTCTATTTTTATTCATTGGCCTTTGAAAACAAAGTGCACTTTTGCAATTCAGCTGGTATCTAAACCGCGGTCGGTCGCACCATTAGGTAAGCCCTAACAAAAAAAGTTGTTGTAAAGGAATTTTTTTATTTGTTTGACTATATATATGTACACTATTGGCATTGACCGTATGAGTCATATTTTCTTATTAAATTGGATGATTATGTGTTCCGGAGGGGTGTGGGGTGGGGGTAAAGTTATGCTGTAGCACAGAGTTGGGTTGCCTCTGGAGTAGTTCGCCTTACTCTGTGTGTTTTATTTTGCATGTCGTTGTCTTGGTTCTTTCCGTGAGTTTCTTTTTCTTCTTCCCAGCCGTCGTTCCTGTTCTTCCAGAATGTTGTTAGCCATCATGTCAAACTTCATGTTTGGCTAAAGAGAATTTTGGCTTTAGGGTCCGGGAGCGAAGATGAATCGTCATCTGCATTGCCTTCCACCTTGATGTTGCCTGGAGACGTAGTGGAAGACCTACGGTTTGGGCCGTCCTTTAGGCCTTCTTTGCAGCCCCAAGGGAGTAGCCACCTATACCCCTCTTCCTCGCTGCGCTGTTGACTGATTCTCCAGGCAGAAGACTTATGCATGCAGGTGAAAACGTTTCTTCATTTTCATTGCCCTCCTGGCCACCTATTGTGATTATGCAGGCAGGTGAAAACGTTTCATTATTTTTCTTCGCCCTCCTGGCCATATATTGTGATTTATAAAAAAAAGAAAATAAAAACAAATAAACGAAGAACGTAAAAAAAACTGTGTAGTGTTGCAATAGGGTTTTGTTTTGTGTTTGGGCGGGACAGTTTTCTGGTTGGACTTATTGTTTAAGGGTGGGTTTTTCTGAAGAGAACAGTTGGATTCTATTTTTTATATTTTTAAATTTAATTTTTATTGATTGTGATACGAGTTATTTGATTGTCTTTTTCTTGTTACCAGGTTCTTGGGGGCTTGTTTTTAACTTCCATTTCTCATTAGGAGACCCCCAGTTTGGCCCGCTGGATATGGTGTAATTATTAGATTCAATCTTTTGTTTAATTTTTTTAACCTTTCAAAATTGGCCTAACCTTCCAAACTTCTTTTGTTTCCAAGGCCCATGACAAAATCTGCCATTTAATTTTGTTCTGTTGTTCTTGTCAATTAATTTGTTATCTGTTATTTAATATGTAGTTCATCTTTTATGTTATTTATAATATGTTTAATATTTGTTCATTTGTAAGCTTTCAGGTATGTGTTGTCAATATTTTTAGGCTATGAAATGAAGGTGAGTTGTTGTTGCATTTTTGTTTTTGATATAATTATTTTTATAGTTCTATTTATTAATGATTGTTTATCTTGAAAATTTGTTTATTATTGTTGTATTTAGAAAATTCTTTAATTTTGTTGGCTAGGCCTAAAAATAATTCTTTTAAACCCTAAAACGATCAACTGGCTATTTTTAATGTTTTTCATTTATTGCTTTTGTTATTTGCTCTTTAAGTTTAATTCAAATTTAAACTCTTTTTAAATAAATTACATTTTTTGCTGTAATTTGTGTTTTGTTGTTCTGTGTCCCTCTGAGTCCGGTGCCCTCGCATCCACCCTCGATGGGCCTAGTAATGATTTTACGAGTGTGGGTCACAAAGTGGCGCTGAGCCGCTACGTTAGAGTTGCCCTAGAAGCGCGACCGATTGTGCCTAACGTTGCGACTATTCATGTTCTCTAACGCAAAAACTGTTTCAAAATATATATTTTTTACAGCTAAGAATTCTGACATTTGTGATACTTATTTTATAACTATTTGTAATTAATCAAGTTTTATATGAAAATGTGTGTCTTATTTAATAAATTTACACATGTTAGGGAACCTCTATACACGTGACTATTTACGTTACAAATTTGGGTGCGACAAATCGCAGGTTGTCAAACACTGGCTATTTAGTTTCTTTTAATATTTATTAGTGTTTGCAAAATGTGTTATAATTAACCATTTTTTGAAAATCTTAAAAATTATTTTTAGTGATTATTATAACTTCTATATTGAGAATTATGTTCCTGACAGCAATTTCCTCCTTTAAAAGATTTTTCCATTGTAAGTGACTACGATTATATCCTTGAAAATAGTGGACACAGTATTATATTTTCCAGCAAACAAAATTTTAAGCTAAGTCTCGCTGTGACAGAGTTTATTCTCCTAATGCCAAAAACAAAACAGCAACTAAATCTGAGCAACTCTGGTCCCAAGCAGAGCCTTACTAGACTACAGTATTTATATATACAATTTTCAAATGCAATCTGAAAAGTCCTCGTAAAAAGAAACAACAATTGCCTCCATAGAGGAATTTACAGAAAATAATATGCCTTAAGCGAAATGAGTTACCTTACTTCTACAAATTTGAGCTGATGTACCAGACATCGCAATGAAGAAGTTTATTTTTATAGAGATACATCTGTGCTCAATTCACTGAAACAGCATTAAATCCTACTGGAAAGCATCTAGAGCAAGAGAAATTGGTGCCAAGTAAAATTTCTGAAACAATTTGAAAAAGCGAAGTTGGTTGAGTTTGTTTGCCAAGAAATAGCTCTTGTAGAAAAATTTTTCAGGATACATTTTGACATACAGTCTATACAAGTCTCTAATGCTTTCATGGATTGTAACCAGATACTGCTGAGACAGTTCTACGCTGAGTGTTTGATGCAAGTCTGCTTTTCATCTTGTACACTACGAAGCATTCATCGTCCAACAACCCAGATTTTTTCAATTTCCTCTTGTGGTGTAAACACTTGGCACTGGGAGTGGTCAGTAACAACACAGCTAGGATAACCCGGAGTCATAACCGGCTATGCCTCCAGCAATAGCACGTACGTTAACCGTCTCATATAGAACAATAGTTTAATAAACACAATAATAAGATAAAATCACGTTTAGAAATCATACCTAGCCCAAAGTCACTTACAATAAAAGGCCCCATATATCAGACCTTAAACAAAATCAGCAGTGAAGGTTAAGACACAATTCTAAAAATATTTACTTTTCACTATATGTAATAAAATTATGCAATTTTATCTTTATTTATAAATAGTCTTACATAAGTTATGAATGAAATGATGTGTAAGTAATTTACTTTACCATACTACTGGTATAAGTTTTTTTATTGTATCAAATAGCCACTTGAAATTAAAAACAAGGCTTATGTTATGATACATTTTCTGTTGCCAGTGAAAGAATTACAAATTGTAAATGTAATGTGATACCTATGGGGTTTGGAACTATCCCCCCAGTCAACTAGGAAAACTGCTCATGTTTTAGGTGCTAAATTATTCTCTTAATAACTAACTATCCAAGAGATTATACTGATTGTGATTTACTAGTTTGTGATATCTACTACAAAAAATAATAATAATCAATATACTACTGAATAACAAAAATTGCTAAGTTTAAAAATATATTACTCTATATATTTTAAATACTGTATTAAATTTTAAATACAATGACGAACAAACACATATTTAGAGCTTTAAATTTTACAAATTTTATTTTAAATTAAATAAAACAATTGTTGACATCTTAAACATAAGTCATGTACACTTCAACGACAAATGATCATCAGCATTAGTGGGATTATTATTGTGAGAATATGAAACGTGCAGAGTCAAATCTCTCACCAGGTTGGTTTGGTGCTGGTGGAAGATCTGGGCGGTGCCTTAGTCTCTTGAGCTGACGCAAATAAACTCGCTTGGTATTGCCAGTGATTGGTCCTACAGGGTAACCACGTTGTTGCAAGGCGTTACGTAGATCGTCTGTGTCATACGCTCCCTCAGATCCTGAGATAGTTGATACTTCTGACTCCTCTATAATAACAGGAAAAATGTTCTATGATTAATAATTATAGTCAGAATTTTTTAAAACTCCATTAAGGGTGTGCAAAGTAAAAAAGTTTAAGTAAAATCTTGTTATTTTTCAAATATCTTCACAAAATGTATGTTTCATGAAAGAACACTTAATTATAAGTAAAGCAAAACAAAAAGTAAAGCAATATCATACAAAATAAAAAAGTTGTGTTTTAACTAAAAGCTTTCATTTTGAACCTTTGGCAATTTTACTATATCCCACTAAAAAATGCCCGGTGTGGAATGAATTCAATCAGCCCATAAGCAATGGGATGATTAACATCACAACATGAATTCGTATACAAATATCAATAAATAACTATCCAAATAAAACTGAATCCAAATTAATTAGTTATAACATAAATAAAACTTTATAACAAAATAAATACAAATAAATTATAAACTTAAAAACAGAAAAACCCACCCGCCCACATATACATTTACAGTGATATTGACCCACCCGCCCAGCCAAACTCGTACATTGATATTGACCCACCCGCCCACCTATACATTTACAGTGATATTGACTTTACAAAAGTGAGATCTACTTTAACAAAAGTAGATAGGTTAAAATGAACACCCAAAACCAAATTAAAGTAAGTACCCGAAATTTTAATAAGTTATGAAGCCTTTGTCGACGTGGTGGCTCCGAGGCTAAGGCTTCGGACTGAGAAGGGCATTGTCCAAGGTTCGAATCCCCACTGAGCCAAAGGTCGGTACTTCACTCCTTGAATAAAGTTCATGCACAGGCTAGCAAGCCCATGTGAACTGGCGAGTGAAGTTAAAAAAAATTAAATTCCTCTAATTATGGTTTTTGTTATCAATGAATTTTGCTTGAAAAAAATCAATTTCCATTGACTTATGAGAAACAATAAAACTGAAACATGGTATTAAAAAGTGATAAAAATTGTGGTCAAGTATATTGAATAGTCTTCAATTTATAAAGATGTGTTGTAAAACACTGAATTGTAAAAGTTGATTTCAAAGTAATATATTTCACCATCACATTGTTCCATATGTTGCTAGCCTTTGTAAATAGTGCGATAGTAACCAATACAACAACTCATTTTGTATTCATTCTCGTGTGTATGGGTGAAATGAGTGCAAGCTTCAAGTATATGGATACAAATACAATAAATGTGAATAGTTGTGTGATTATAGATTGAAAGATGTCACTTCAATTTTTAGGTTACGTGGTAAAGAGGACTAACTTCGTCTCTAAATAAAGTTATTTTTCATTTTACTTTTCATATCATAGGTCTGTGCTAATGAACATTGTACATAAGTGGATCATCTGGTTGCATTGCTTACCTGTGGAGTGTAGAAAACTGTGTATTCTTTTTAAATTTGTACCCATCATATAAACTACATGTTTTTACTAAGACAACATGGAAAAATAATTCAATATGATATCATGTATTAAAACTCACCACTAGTTGAACTTCCCACACCACTTTTTGTTTGTTCTTTTTTGTTGGTTGAGATTCTGAAATAACAGCAGAGGATAAAATTACTAATGCATGCTCTAACCCACTGGGAAGTTAGTTGTTTGTACCTTAATTTTGGCAGCTAAAAATGAATAAAATGCAATTTTAAGATTAATAACTATCCAAGAAAATATACTTATTTCATTTTTTTTTTTTTTTCTACATTCTGAACAATAGAACAGTCTTTAAAATAAAGCCAGTCACATAAAATAATTATTGATTTCATTATTTAATGTCTTAAATTAAAACAAGAATAAATTATAAAACAAAATATAGTAATTGCCATATTAATTATTTTCATTGCTAAATAAATCAAATAAGGATTGAAAAAAATGTTTTATCTTCAAATCACTGGCTAGATTAAGACATTTTAAAAAAACACATATTCAGCTAAATAAAATATAAGTATACCATATTACTAGAAAACCTCCATACAAGATACCTAGCTCATCCTCCTCTCATCTTAGCAACTAAATAGAAACAACGAACTTCAGTATATGTTATAAAAATAAATGGAAAATAAAAATCTTAGTGTCAGGCTCAAGAGATGTCAATACCTCATCAACGTATCTAATACGTAACTAGGTGAAGAGTGCTATTTACAGAGAGTATTACCTTTGTAATTTGTTTGCATATTTGATTGTTTATGTTGTCTTTCGCCAAATCTGTTTATACTTGGAACCAGGTTCTATTATTTTATGCATGTTAAGATGACGATACCTACATTGCTGGAAAATGTAGTTTTTAAATAAAGGTCATTTGTTCATTACTTATTGTTCATTACTTATACTTATTCATTACTTATTTGTTCATTACTTAGAAGAACAGCAAACTTGTCTTCTAAGGTAAGTTTACTGATATTCTATCTCTCCAATATAATAATTCCTGGCCTAGTGCCCTTTAACCTAACCTAAAATTGTTCATTACTATGAATTTTCTCAACAGTGAGACCTTTCCAGTTGTTTATAAACATAACAACATCAAATGTATTTATTTCTCAAAATTTATTTACAGTAGGAAGGAGTAGTTTGAACAGTTTTTTACAACTTTTCAAATTTACTTACACAAGTTATAAGTAAGGTCATATATTTATCTATAGATATTTTCATCAAAAAAGCCACAAGTAGTCTATAAAAAAAAAAACTTTTTGATAAGATATGATTTATGATTATTTAACCAGCCTGGTATTTCTGGCTTGCTCTTTTTATAATAAGCTGATCTCGAAAGGGTTAAAATGTTAAGACTAACCTGATATTATCATTCAAATATCTCTTCTCTATAAGGACAACACCTTCGTCTAAGTCTGTATATTCATACTCCTCAGATATGCTCAGATACTGTTCTTCTTCTGAAGATGATAAATGGGCTTCTACCCATTTTTTCTTTTGGTCAACAGTTGAAATAGGACTTGAATCGCTACCACAAGCTGCAAAATTTAAATAAATCTAAATGAACAGCTAAGAACTGGAAACCAGCTAACAAATATAGATATCTATACTAAAAACAACTCTTTGGAAATTATGGAATTTATATTTCCTTTCTTTAATTTTTAAACTAAGTAGCATTAAACATAAAAATATTAACCACTCTACAGAAGAAGCCATTTTTAACTCAAACATCTCTTGTATGGAGAGGAAATGGCTGAATGGTTTGAGGCATCAAGCCTTTGATCCCGACTTAGAGATAGCGCAGGTTCTAACCTTGACTAAAACTTGTTTTGTACAATACAAGTTATGTTCACCTTGTACTGTACTGGTTCTTCCCTTTACTCTGTCTGAATAAGCTTCCCTCAGAGGTACATTAGGAAGGTCAGTGGGGCATGGACCTATGAGTAATTTTAAAAAGGAGACAGTCCTCTACACTACCACGTAATCTTAAAAGGTGGCTCAGTGACTAAGATTTTGGAATGCAGAGTGCAAGGTCCAATTTCGAATCCCTAACTGCCCTAACAGTCGGAACTTCACTAGTTGAATAAAATTCATGCACAGGCCTTCAGGCTCATGTGAACTGGCAAGTTTTTTAATTTAAAAAAAACTGTGCTATACTTACATGGGACTAAACAGTTGCCCTTAATCGGCCATGAACAGCTACAAATGTTTGTCGATTTGGACACTGCCTGTTTGGAAACATTTCCTGATAGAGCTTTACTGCTTCTAAAATGTTTCCTCTAGTGGCTCTATATACAAAATATATGCCATTGTATTCTTCCGATGTTAACATCAACATGAATATAAATAGTGATTTTTTTTTCACAAACTAAAACTGTCTGCTGCTAAGAAAAGTAACTGAACCATGACTTGACTAAACCAGTAACTAGGAAAAGCTTATCAATAGTTGTGGGAATTCCACAAGCACATGTTTGCACTACATAGGGTTTTCCACTGTATTTCTGTTATTTATTTGTCAATTGAATTTAAAAACATAATAATAATGGTATCATTGTTTTTAGGATTAAATAATCAAGATAAAGTTTTCACTGACAATTTTTCATATAATTAGCATTTTTTCTGGATTCATTTTGTAATACTATCCATTTTAAAATTGTATGATAAAAATTAACAACAACAAAATTGTAATATTAGGCAGAGAAGACTCCCAATTATTCAAGGTAATTGGGACCAACCGTAACTACCTCTGATTCGGAAAATATGGAAATTAATTGGACTGATCAATATACATACATACAAGAAAAACACATAAATAACAATAAAGGTGTTTATTAAATTGACTAAAACTCATATAAACAAATACAAAAACACTTACCTCATCAATACTACTGTTTAAAAGTCATTGATTGTTTTTTGTATAAGCTTCACACCTCTCTTTGATGCAGCTATGTTGCACCAACGTTGAAAATGGACGATGACCACTGGCTTTGATTCCTCTTGCTGCTTGATGTACGTGAGAGCGAAAAGAACTTATGAGGCTGTTTCAAGCCTCTTCAACCAAAGGGAATAAGAAATCTTTTGTGTTATATCATTTGAGTCTTCATCTTCTTTCTCATCAGGGTTGTTACTGTTTTTTACCAAATAAGTAATTGCATCCTCTGTTAGTTCCATTTCTTTGTCTCCATTTATCCACTCAGTGACTTCTTCGTTCCTAATTGGTTGTTCAATTGATTGGCGAGGTAGACCAATCAGCTACCACACAGTCATCAATTTCATTTTGAAGTTCATCTTTTTTTCTGTATCCGGAATAACCTTTTCCATGATTTTTGAATAGTGGACACTTTAACATTGTCCCATGAGGAAACATCCTTAACTGTAATTTTGTAATGCTTCCATTACAGTCAACCCTTCATCCTACCTAGCCAGCAATACCTGAAGAAGCTTCCGCCAATAATTCCACTTCATTGCTTCTAAAATGCCTTTGGTCTAAGGATGTGATGAGGGAAGTCACATTGGGCAGAACGAATTCACCTATTATGTCACCATTAACAGCTCACTAGCGTCTGGGTGGGATCATGCATTTCCAACAATAACAGAGCTTTCCGAGACAAGTTTTTCTTTTTTATAGTAAAACCTCAACAACCAGAACAAATTCATTAAAAAACCAACTGTTAAAAATATACAGTCCAACCATGCACTGCATTTGTTTTTGTATATTGTAGGTAAGCATCTTACTTGGACATTCTTGAATGCTCTTGGGTTTTTAGATTTCTCTCTAACAAGAAGCCTTAATTTTAAGGAGCCAGAAGCATTGTTGTAGTTCAGAATCGTAACTCGCTCTTTACTCTTCTTGTACCCTGGTGCAGTTTTTTCAGGTTTAGAAGCTA
>JAQJVL010010313.1:0-12756 GCA_035578905.1 Stictocephala bisonia
ATGATGTTTTTATTTATTCTATTTAATTGAAACTAAAATGTATAAACTTACTAATTAATATCCTATTTTAGGTTAGGTTAAAGGGCACTAAGCCAGGAATTAGTATATTAGGACAGTAGTATATAGGACACCAAATTTATCTTAGAAGACAAGTTGACTTACATAACAGTAGTAATAAACAAATTCAGTACAACGACATGTTGCATACATTTTCTGTGCCACTGGCACTTTCTTCAGGTGAGTTGACAGGTGTTGGAGAACTTGTCTTCTAAGGTAAGTTTGTTGATGTCCTACCTCTCCTAATATACTAATTAATATCCTACAACTTGTTTTTATAAAAGTCTTGTGCATACTTCTTTGAACGATATAACTTTAAACATGTATCTTCAATTGTATCAATATGGTTAGAGTAAATAAGAAACATCTGCAGTGAACACCTGTGAATAATGTATGTCGTACCATTGGATCAGCTGCAGAGTACAACATATAAAATATACAATGCAAAATTGTTATTTTGTATAGTTAATATTATTTAGAAAGCAGAAAGAAAGAAATATAAATCAATCTTAGTAACAAGGAAGTAGATTCATCAATTTCATATTTGATGCATGAAAACTTTTTATACAGAAGTTTTTATAAGGGCTTTAAGCAGACAGGTAATTTAAACAGATTTTAATTTAAATTTCTCTGAAGTACTCCACCTGTTACCCATAAAATCAGAGGAAGAGTTAGGTTTAATACATCCCATAATTTATACTAACCTATATTGGCTTGTTGTGTGCACTTAATAACAGGACTTTATAAATAATTATTTTAAAATAATCAAGTTCATGCTCAAATTGCAAAACAACTGTACTGTTAGTCTCAAAATATTAATCCTGCCTTTACTGCATAATTTTTTTACATAATTTGTAAAAATTGGAATTGAACATGGATTATCTTTATAATGTAATTGAACCATAGTAGCACAGATAACTAACTCTATCCAGATATCTTACAGTATACGGGTTAAGCGTACACGCTGTTCAAGAAGTTTGTAGGCAACACACACTACTTGACCGTGATTTTAGGATGCAACGTTGCCGCATTGAACTGCCTTCCTCTCTTCTAACTATGTGAACTCAACGAGATGCATGTGGGTGTTGACTTCAATCTGGCAACGCCGCCCAGTTCACAGTGCTCGATGCGCTTTAAAGCAGACAGTTCACACACTATGAACAATTTATTAACAATCTTTAACATGGGGATGAGCTTTCTAGGCAAAGTTAGTTATCTGTGATAGTAGGTTGTGACCTGAAAAAAATGCTATTTATTTATTTGATAATTCTTGTTTTACTACTACACCTAGTTAAAAAATTCCAACACCTTCCAAAACTGGGGCTATTTATATTGATATCTTGTTGATGAAATTTTTGTTGTTAATGAATAATGATCGGAACACTAAAATTGTAAGTTCTTGCAGGAATGTCTTTAAGAACGGGATTGAACTGATATGGACTTATTCAAGTTTTAAAATGGAAGCTGTTGAGACCCCAAAGCAGTTGAACAAAGATCTATTGAAAATGGTTGTAAATCTGTATAATGTTGAAGAGAGGACACCATTGGTGTTTTCAGTTCTAAATGCTCTTCAGGTAGCTTGAATCTAATTTTTTCCGTAGCTATATTTTTAACGAGAAAACTAAATTATATTTACCATCTATCTTTATTAAAATAACATTGTATTAAAGTAGGTTATAAAGATTTAATTTTTTCAGTTATTTAATTTTATTACATATGTTGTTAGTAATTTGTCTCTGTGGTAGAAGCTATGATATATTTAAAAACCATGTCATTAAGTTTCTTAATACTGAAGCCTGATTGAAAACGTTGACACAGAGATATGTTTGTTTGATTCCTAGAGACAAACGAAATAGCGACAAGGCTTTAATAATATATTTGTTTAAATTTTTAAGTATTTTTATTCAGACACAACATAGTTTCTGCTAATTTCAGATATTATTCTAGTGGAAATCAATGGATTTTTCTCTAACCATAGCGTAGTAATAGGGCATATTCAGAACAGGACGCGGAGGAGTCAAGATGGGTGCTGTGCCACTATGGTGGGGGTGACCAACTTGGATTTAGTGACGAAATCGATGTGACGTCAGTCATGTTGGATCTGGTTTGACATCATCTGTTGGTGAAGTAGACAATGTGGTTAGAGTGCTAAGGGTTAATAGCTACAGAAAAATATCGTAACCAGCTTGCTGTTTTGACAAATAACAAATTAAAATACACAAAAATATAAGGTTCAAACAAAAAACAAAACTATATGTATTTGATAGTCAGTTTAAATGCTATTCATATCTGGCACAATGATCTATAAAAGAGAACTGGATTGCCAACTCCCACTGCGAGGTTTGCATAAAAAACGGGATGGTGCTACCCCACCAAACTGGTGGGACTAGGTACTCACCGCCTCATATAGACGCGTGCCATTATTATTATGTTTTAGGATGTGATGGTGTGTTTCTGTGCCGCCTATAACTGTAACAGCCGTTCTGTGAAAAACTATAAGATGTCCTTTCATCGTTAAGTAATTTCCTATTTATTTTTCTAAATAAATAGTAGAATAACAAACTATAATGGAATTACATATTTGTTATTGTTTCCAAGCAAACTTAAACATACCATCCATAACATTCCATTTAAATTGCTTAACTTTAATTTGTTGAGATATTATTATTTATATTTTGTTAACATTAAAACTGCTGCAGTTTAATTTTTTTTTTTTTTTTTTAAGGAGAGGCCAACCTCCTTCTTAACCTTACTCTGCCCATTCCTCATAGACTATTGATCTATGCGAGGAACTTAATCATACAGAGTAAGGGGGCGAACCAGTACAGTAGAAGGTGAATATTACTGATAAATCTTCCGATCTAGGCTGGATTCGAACCAGCCCTATCTCTAACCCAAGCTCAAAGTCCTTAGACCACTCGGCCACCGGCTCGTCCTAGTTACTGAATCCTAGTGCGAAATTACTGAATAGAAGTGAAATTGATAGTATGCAGTCAGTATTTGTTGTATGTAATATCATTTTTGCATTTTATTATAACTATCAATTTCACTGGTTGCAATTACGGGTAAAGAGCTATTTCATTATATTTGACGAACACATTTAATATATTAATACCTAGCTGAATAGGATTAATAATAACGATGTCAATGAAAATGCTTTTATTTAGTAACAAAGTTAGAGCTATGAAGTCCTCTTTCACTTAACAACACAGACAAAATGAGCAAGACAATAGTGTATAAATAACTAAGAACAGGCCGTGTGTTTCAGATTTATATAAGGGTGGAATTAACTGTTCGGGAGTTTCAAAGCAATAAATTTATAGGCCATATTAGCAACAGGGATATTGGTGAAGATAGATATATCATATAGCTAAGATAATAAAATATATAGCCTTCCTGTTATGTAAAATACTTTGTGTCCACATTGCTAAAAACAAAAAAACACAATACATTAATTGCCAGGGCTACTACTAAAACTAAAAAAATATCTTATTTAGTAACGTGTAAGATGATTGTTGTAGTATAAGTGATTAGAAAAAGTTAAAATTGCTCATTTTCATTGTGTATAACATTTTAATATACTATGCATCTGTGTTAAGGTGGTACAGTAGATAAAATATACAGTAGATAAAATATCAACGCATTAAATATAGCGTTCTTTATTTACAATCTTTCATTTTAGAGTAAATAAATATCTAGGTATGTTGTATAAAGATAATACTGACAATAGGATATTACATTACTAAGGTAGCATGTTATATTGTGCCTTGGACTCTAAATAATAACGCTTAAAAAGTATGCCTTATGGTTTTTTTCAAAGTAATTCTGCCTGACGAGTCCCACCAGTCATGCGGGATGTCTATACACTGCTCAGACCACGGCCCCGCCACTCGGCTGGCAATCCTGTTGTATTGACAATAGACAATAATCTTTATTGACATATTCGTGGAGAATAGTACAATGCGTCAAGGTACAGAGATTGTGGTTAGAATTAATGTGACATAAATTCTTTTTCTATATAGTAGGGTCTATCCTGGAGCCAAGTTGTCAGGGTTTTCCTCAGATTCCTAGGTGGTGTGATTTTTATGTTGTCCGGGAGTTTGTTGAAAAAGAGTGCTCCCTTGTAGGATGGTTTTTTTCATATAATGTGAGTTGGTGTATCGGGAGAGCGAAATTGGAAGCGTTTCTTGTGTGATGTTGGTGTAGATCTTCATTTCTTATTTGAGGATTGCGGACTACATGGAGGATTGTCTCGCGTATGTAGAGTGATATTACAGTGAGAATTTTTAATTCTCTGAAAGCTTCTCAACAGCTTTCATGTATTCTGATCCCTGCCATACATCTTATTGCCCTATTTTGATGGACCAGGGCTCTCTCTAAGTTAGCATTGGAGGTTCCTCCCCATACCACTATACCATACATAAGGTGACTTTCAAAGAAAGAGTAATAAGCAGTTTTTGCTGCATGCAGGTCACTTATATGCATTATTCTTCTAATGACATAGATTCCAGAGCAGAGTTTCTTGCATAGTGTTGTTATGTGTTGCTGCTATGAGAGCTTTGCATCTAAAATGATGCCAAGGTATTTGGTGCTGGGTTCAGCTTGTACGCCTGGGAGAGTTAGGTTTAGGTCTTTATTCTTGGTGGTGTAATTTATTTGCACAGTTTTGTTTTCATTAAGTGCTAGCTCATTGTTGATGCAGTATGTTTTTGTTCTGGTGAGGGCTGTGTTGGCATGTATTTTGAGTGCGTCTATTGATTTGTCAGCTATAGTAATAACTGTATCGTCTGCATACATGGTAGTTTTGTAGACATTGCCCAGTTGGTCTGGGAGGTCATTTGTGAGTAGAAAGAATAGTACTGGGCCAAACACTGAGCCCTGTGGCACTTCTCTTCTTATGGGGACTCTTTCAGAGTGTATTCTGTGTTTTGTTCCATTCTGTGTGTCTACTATTTCTACAACTTGTTGTCTGTTGTTTAAGTAGCTATAGAACCATTGTGCTGCTTTCCCCTTAATGCCCAGTGCTTGCAACTTTTGGAGAAGCTGATTGTGGTTGAGGCAGTCAAACGCCTTACTGAAATCAAGAAATAAGCTAGTGACTAGGGAGCCTTCTTCCAGTTGGTCAATGACGTATTCTGTTAGCTGGATTAGAGCAGTTGTTGTAGATCTGTTTTTAAGGAAGCCGTGTTGTTGTCTTCTAATCAGTTTATTTTGTTCCAGATGACAAGTAAGTCTTTGAAGGACAATTTTTTCAAAAATTTTTGAAAGTGGTTATTAGGGAAATTGGTCTGTAGCTTTTTGTGTGTGTGTTAGGACCTTTTTTGTATTTTGGGAATACTTTTGCTGTCTTTAGCTGTGATGGGAAAATACCTTGTTTGAGTGACTTGTTTACGAGGTCTGTAAGGGGGCAGGTTAGTTCATCTTTACATGTTTTTACTAGTTTTCCTGATATTTCATCAATTCCAGATGATGTTTTCGGTTTTAAAGAATCTATAGCTTTCCGTATTTCAGCTTCTGTGGTTTCTTGAAGGTGCAACTCTTGGTTTGTTAGTTGAGATGTTGGTGTGGTATTTCTTATATTAGTCCTGATGTATTGGCCTCTAAAGCTTTTTCAGCTACAGTAGCAAAACAATTGTTGAAGTGGTTAGCTATTTCTTGGGCGCTTTCTAATGTTTCCTATTCTACTTGGAGCTTCCATTGGTTCTCAGCCCTGGGTTTCTCTTTCTTTTTATTGTTTATGATGTTCCATAATGTCTTTTACTTATTGTCGGAGTCATCGATTAGGTCTGAGGTTTGTGTTTTCTTCACAGCTTTAATTTTCCAGTCATAATCCTTTTTCTTTGCTGCAGTTTCAGCTTTATACTCTGGTCGTCCGTAGCATAGTTCTTTTTCAAGGGCTTGCACATATAGATTCTTGAGTCGGGTGCACTCATCCGTCCTGTTGACTTCCTTCTGTTTTGTTTTTTCCTGGATAGTTTTAGAGGGCAGGTATCATTTAGTATGGCTTGCACAATTTTGTGAAAATTATCATAGGCTTCGTTTATATTTTCTATTTTGAGGACACTTTCCCAGTTTTGAATATTCAGTCTTGACTTGAGAGTGTTAAGCGTTTTATTGGTGAAAATTCTTTTACTTTCTTTTGAAGGGGGTGGTATTTCTGCTCTCAGGTTTAGTGTAACTATTTGTGCTGTGTGGTCTGATAGGCCCGATAGTACAACAGTTGTTTCATTTGTTGGTCATTGATGTTGCTACATATCCAGTCTATTGATCTTTTTGACGTCAATGTGATTCGGGTTGGTGGTAGTTTTAGTCTTGTCAGGTCAAAAGATTTTAGGAGTTCCTCTAGCTTAGTGTTGTCATTATCATCTTCAAGATTGTTCACGTTTACGTCTCCCATAATGATGGTTGGTTTCATACTACGTAGTGCATCATCTAGTTGGTCATGTAGGATGCCTACTACTTGGTCTAGGTTTGCACCTGGAGGTCTGTAAACACCCATTACTTGAGTTGTAGTCTTTTTTATTTTTATTTCATATAGAGCAGTTTCGCATATCAGCTCAGTTTCATCTCCACTTGCTTTCAAGAATTTTATATGCCCCTCCATGTCTTTTTTGGCGTATCCCACAACACCGCCTTTTCTGTGGTTCTTCCGCACAAAACCACCTGCCAGCGAGTAGCCTTCTATTCGTGTGTTCTCCAACGTTTCTTGTGTTAAGCCATGCTCAGAGATTATGACTAAGTCTGGTTGTGTCTCACTAAAGAAGTGTGCTAGCTTATCGGTCTTTTTTTGCCAGCCAATTTATGTTTTGATGAGCAATAGTGAGTTTGTATTCTTGGACCTTCTGCTTAGCTACCCTTGAGTTTCTTCTTTTTTTCTGTCTTTCTTGAGTTTCTTGAGGAGTGAGTTCCAGAAAGTTGTTGAATTCTGCTTGTGTATTTCCATTGGAGGCCTTTTTTTGACTAAAAAATGTGTCTTTGTAGTAATTTTAGAGGTTTGTTTTGGGTTGTTTGCCTCCTTATCCGTAGTAGAGTTGTTAGTGGGGGGTTCTATTTTTGGATTTGTATTTACATAGTATCTAGCAAGTTCATCAGGCCCAAGAGAGTTAGCATGTTGGATCTATTTGCTAATAGTGTCGTCTAAAGTAGGGGTGATGTACAAAAAGGATTTTGTATGTCTTGAGATCCCCACAAGACAGTGGGGAGTGGAGCTGTAGATGTGTTCAGGCTTGGTGGTAGTTCGTACCACAACAATGTCCTCGGCTTGCCAGCTCTGAAACTCATGTATTGTTGATGCCGAGTGTTCCCGATGGTCTGTGGATTTTAATATTTTAACATATGATGTTGTAATTAATTATTATCATGTGTTTTATTCTTGCTTTTGTTTACTTTTGTTGTTGTGTGATGTTCAGTTTTGAGAAATAAAAGTGAGTTTCAATGTCTTTAAGAATTTAAATATTATTCTGATTTCTACAAAACTATAATTGACTTTCTCATACCAAAAGGTAAGGTCCTCCGTACGATCCATGGTCCGACCGGGCCTGGATAACCAGAACTATGGAAAAGTAAGACAAATGTTTCTATAAACCTCTGAGTCAATATAATTACCTCTTTATCTACCTCAATCCTCAAACAAACTCTACCTCATTAATTTCAACTTTTCTCAATCTCAATCTTTTTTTACCTCTCTAAACTTGTATTTTTTGTATATGTTTAACTTTTTACAATGAAACCTCAAACTTTTGCTCGATTGACAAACCTCATTAAAGCTAGGCTGAATAAAATTCATGACTGTTTTGAAAATCTGTCTGAGGATTCCCCTCTTGAAACACTTGAACATCAAAAGATTCTTGTATACCAGGCAGAGGTTAAACTCAAACAAATTGAATTTGACGAAAACATGAAAAAATTGTTAGATTCAAACGATGATTTTGATGAACAAAATGTCATTGACAAACAGGATGAAATTAATGAACTTTGTGTCACTATTCAAAGTAAAATTGAAATTCTTTTAAATATTAATGATGATATCCAGTTAGTAGCAAGTAATGTAGCAAGTAACGAAACTATTCAAGGACAACTTTCCACGTCAGTGATACGTTTACCTAAAATAGAATTGAAGCATTTTAGTGGAGACCCTCACACCTGGATTGCTTTTATCAACCTGTTTGACACAACTATAAACTCAAACTTATCACTGTCCCCTGTTGCGAAATTTCAGTATTTACTTGGTACATTATCAGGTGAAGCTCTTAATTTAATCAAATCGTTACCAATCTCAGAAGCTAATTACTTCATAGCTTACAAGACGTTACGTGAACGTTATCATTCAGTGCGTAGACTCTCCTCTGTGCATTTAAACAAGATAATAGATCTCCCCAATATCAATCTCTTTCCTGTTAAGAACCTAAGACATTTTCTAAATGCATTTCTAGAAAACACTCAAGCCTTAAAAGTATTGGACTGTGATATTGTTGAGAAAAATCCTTTGTTAGCTTCTATGCTTTTACGGAAGTTTGACACCAAACTGCTACATAAATTTGAAAACTCAAAAGGAAACTCTCAAACTCTTCCTACTGTAACAGAAATCATCACGTTCCTATCTGACTACTGTACTCATGCAGAAGACGCTTTCTTGCATTCTTCTAACAACAAAAATAACTCCTCTTTAAATGAAGTCTTTAAATGAAAAGTTTCAACCTCGACCTATCTCTCTCGTGTCTGCCTCAGAACCTTTAGAGTTTACTTGTTTTGTTTGCTCAAAAGACGGACACAAAGTTTATTCTTGTCCAATGTTTAAGAGTAAATCTCCCCAAGAACGGCATCATATTGTTAAAACACAACATCGATGTTTCTCTTGTCTTGGAAATCACACAATTGGTGATTGTAAGTCCAAGAACTCTTGCTTCAAATGTCACAAGAAGCACCATACTTTATTACACTCAGATTCCTCATCCTCTCAATCTCAAATAAGTTCTCCTAATAAAGAACCCACTACGCACTCTTCTCAACCTCCAGATAAACAAAATAAATTTGCTGGTATTTCCACTAACTCAACCTCCAATTATTCTCAACCTCTAAATAATTCTACAGTTTTGTTATCTACAATTCTTGTAAAACTTGTAACTAAACAAGGTAATGCACATGTTTTCCGAGCACTGATTGACTCTTGCAGTCAATGTGACTTTATGACCGAACGAGCTGCTCAGCTGCTAGGTATTCAATGTCAAAAATCAACCCTTCATGTCAATGGTATATCTCAATCTCTCGCTACTACCAAAGGAATGGGACGTGTTGACATTGAAACTCTCCAAGGTGATAAAATTTCGGAAAATCACCCCATGTTGATTTTGGATAAAATTACCTCGGACATGCCCAAATATCATCTTCATTCAGATTTACTAGAACTTGTTAAACCTTTTGTTTTGGCTGATCCCACTTTCCACCGCCCTGGTCCCATTGATGTTCTATTAGGTGGTGGTCTTTTTCCTTTTATTTTTACTGGGGAAAAAGTAAATCTTGGAACTAATATGCCTTTCATAATGAATACGGTGTTTGGTTACACTCTCATAGGCCATGCTCCTTGCAATGATGATTCTTCTCAAAACCAGATTTCCTCTCATCCCACAACTCTACTAACTGTCTCTGATTTTGATCTTCACTCTGCCATACAACAATTCTGGCAACAAGAGGAACCCCCCACATATTCTCCAAACAAACTTATGAAGACACCTTATGTGAAGAACACTTTATTAAGACACATTCTAGAGACGTATCTGGTAGGTATTGCGTTCGTCTACCTTTCAAACCTAACCATCCTCCAATAGGTGATTCGACATTCTCAGCTAAAAATAGATTCTTAGGACTTGAAAAAAGATTCACTACTCAACCTAAATTCAAAGAAGCCTATGTCAAATTTATGGACGAATATTCAGAAGTCGGACATATGAGACCTTGTGATTCAGTTCCAAATGAAAACTATTTTCTCCCCCATCATGGTGTCATAAAAGAATCAAGCTCAACCACAAAACTGAGGACTGTCTTTGACGCTTCATGTAAAACCTCAAACGGTGTTTCACTAAATGATATTCTCCTCACAGGATCAAAATTACAGGTGAATTTGTTTGACGTACTATTTCACTTCCGACGTCATAATGTGGTTTTCACTTGTGATATACGACAAATGTATAGGCAAATTCGCATTCATCCTCACGATCAAAAATATCAAATGATATTTTGGCGCAACGATTCTTCTCTATCCCTCAAAACATTTTTCTTGGAAAATGTGACTTTTGGGATGAACTGTTCACCTTTTCTCGCCTTGCGATCTCTTCGTCAACTTGCTCAAGACGAACAGGAATTCTATCCTGAAGCTGCCTCAGTTCTACTAAACCACACTTATGTGGATGATGTAATCGCTGGCCATGAATATGAGGGAAAAGCACAACATTTGCAAACTCAACTGATCAACTTACTCCAAAAGGGTGGTTTCGAGCTTAGAAAATGGACTTCTAACTGTCCAAACCTCTTGGGTCCTTTTCATTCCCATCACCATGAGGTTCCGAAGTTTTTGGAATCGTCTGATCAACCTTTCTTTAGTATCTTAGGTCTACATTGGTCATCTAAACTTGATTTTTTCTCCTTTAATCTCCATATAGATAATACCCTTGCTAACACTAAAAGAACTATCCTCACCCTGATCGCAAAAATTAGCTATGACCCTTGTGGATTCCTGTCCCCAGTCATAATGTGGACAAAACTATTCATGCAGCTATTATGGGCTAAAGGTTTTACTTGGGATGAACCCCTCCCTCATGACATAGTCGAGTCATGGAATTCGTTTGTCACTCAACTCCCTAGTCTGTCAGAAGTAAAAATACCCAGACCATTACAAATTAACAATTCCAAAGTTATTCAATTACATGGGTTTTCGGACGCTTCTGAAGGTGGTTACAGCGCAGTGGTATATTTACGAAGTTCTTCTGAAATAGAGCCTACTCAAATAAGACAACTCATTTCAAAAACCTGTGTAGCACCACTAAAAAAAATCTCATTACCACGACTTGAATTGTGTGGTAGTCATCTCTTGGCAAAACTGATGACCCATTGTCTCTCTTTGTTGATGCCACACTACACTATTAGTCAGACATATGCCTGGACCGATTCAACAATTGTCTTAAGTTGGATTCAAACTCCGCCTTACAGGTTGAAAACCTATGCTGCTAATCGGGTGGCTGAGATTCAAAAACAGGTCCCAGCTCATTTATGGCATCATGTGAACACACAATTTAACCCAGCAGATTGTGCCTCTAGAGGATTAATGCCACAAGATCTCAAAGATCACCCTCTTTGGTGTCGAGGACCTCAGTGGTTGCAAGAACATGTCTCTTGTTGGCCAATAAGTTCCTTCACACCCATTAAAGAAGAGAACTTAGAAGATGTAAAACCTCAAGGATCAACGGTATTGACTATCACTAAACCTGAACCCCTTGTAATTTTTAACCGATTTTCCTCTTGGAACAAACTCGTCAGAGTGTTTTCTTATGTATACCGTTTCTTTAATGTCAAAATAGTACCTAAATCAGGTCCTTTATCAGTGGATGAACTTAAGAAAACTTCTTTGAAAATTTTCCAATTAATTCAATCTGAAGTTTTCCCTGGAGAAATTAAAAACTTGAAAAAGGGAAACCCTTGCTCTAACCAAATCCAAAGACTATCACCATTCCTCGATGAAAGTGGAATAATCAGAGTAGGAGGAAGAATCAGCAACTCACATCTTGATTACGATGTTAAACATCCTGTAATACTACCAAAAAATCACCATATTGTCAATTTATTAATAGATCATTACCACTTAAAGTATTTGCATGCCCCTCCTCAACTTTTAAATTCCATACTGGTCTAACATGTATGGATTTTAGCAGCTCGATTCGATCAAGAGTTTTTAAATGTGTCAAATGTTTTAGAACAAAACCTAAAACCAAGACTCCACTAATGGGAGATCTTCCAGAATCTCAAATTACTCCTTCACGACCCTTTTTGAACTCTGGTGTGGATTTTTGTGGCCTGTTCACTGCCAAAGCTCATAACCTCAGATCCTTACGTCTCTTCAAACTCTACATATGCATATTTGTATGTTTTAATACAAAGGCTGTGCACTTTGAAACGGTCTCTGAATTGTCTTCTACTGCCTTTATTTCAGCATTGACTAGATTTATTTCAAGACGTGGTTTGTGTCAAAATATCTATTGTGACAACGGAATTAATTTTGTGGGCGCAAACAAAATCCTAAAATCAGTGGTCAACTCATTTCTGAATAACCAAGATAACAAACGAAGAATTTCAGAATTTTCTATTCAAAATTCAATACAATTTCACTTCAATCACCCCTTAGCTCCTCACAAAGGAGGGCTATGGGAGGCTGCTGTCAAAAGTATGAAATACCATCTTCGAAGAGTTGTAGGAGACACTGTTTTAACAATTGAAGACTACAACACAATCGTTGCAAAAATTGAAGCTGTTCTGAATTCCCGACCACTAATTCCTCTTTCATCTGACCCTTCCGATATCTCAGCTTTAACCCCTGGACATTTTTTAATTGGAGCCCCTCTGATTTCAATACCTGAAAATGACTTGAACAATACTCCCTTTAACAAACTCAAGAATTGGCAAAAGTTACAAAAAATTACCCAAGACATTTGG
>JAQJVL010010314.1:0-12800 GCA_035578905.1 Stictocephala bisonia
AGAGGTAAGGGGTAATTACGACTGGGTCCCCCTGATTCCCAGAAAGTTCTGTTAATACCCTTTATTGAAGGTTCATACAACAGAGAAACAAAGGGAAGTACCAACAGGACCAATAATTTAGAAAAAAACTGTAAAATATTTTCTGAAATCAGGCTAGTTCTGGTTGGCTAGAGAAATAGAACATAGGTATGGCAAGTGTTTTGTCCAAGTCTCTGAGGAAAAGTTATCTGCCAATGTTGATGGAAAAAACAATAAACGTATGGTGACTGACAATGGTGACGTATTGTTCCTGTTGATTGACTATATACAGATCATTCATAAACCATATGCAGATTTATAACAATATAGGTCCAGAAAGATACATTGCACCCCAAACATATGTTGTAAAGGTTGAGTGTGTTGATTGTCAGTTAGCTATAGTGGGATTCTTTTATTAAACAAAAATAAAAGTTTATTGAAGCAAACTAAAAATGTTGATAAATATTTGAAATTAGGGATTTAAAAAAGTATATTAGCCTTTATTAAATACACCTACAATAGATATTCCATATAATAGGAATATTTGTGCCTGTAATTTTGTTAGTTAGTTAGGCCCACAACCACAGTTGGTTTAAGGGTGTTTGTCCGACCGGCTCAGTTCGGCGCTGGATTGAGTTTAAGTTAATGTTTTGCTGCCACTGTCGCCATGATTAGCAAAGTGCATGCGCTTGCTGGGGTCATGGCAGAGTAACATCTCTCTTGCTGCATGTCAGGAGCACAAACGGGAATAACTCCCCCATCTATTATAAACTTTATCAATACAGATTTTATGTATTATTAATCTACTGTTTTGGCCAAAGATAACTGAACAAATTTTAACTCAAAATTCATACAGATGTCATTTATAAAATAATAATGGGTTACACTTAAAAAATATATTTTTATCATTAGTTTTAATTTACTCTAGTGAACTAGTACCCAGTGGCGGATATAGGGGGGGGGGGTCACAGGGGTCATGACCCCCCCCCCCCAAATTTCCTTAAAACTTTTTTTCAAAATATATGATATTGTTACAATATTTTATAATTGCAATTCTACTCAATAGTAGATTTAAAATTAATATATCCACAATATCACCCCCTTGTAATCAAGGTCAAGATTGTGTTAGTGGTTCAGTATTCAGTAATCATTCGCGTGCAACTAAACTGTTGCTCTAGCTTGTTGGCTGTCTAGAGTAGTTTATAACGACTAGTGAGGGTGGCATCACAGTGGCGACTGGTGACTCATCACACAGATACAGGTGGCTGTCTGCCTCAAGGTCACACAGTAGTCAGTAGCGAGCCGGCGAGAAGGGAAGTTGACAGCCCGGTATATTTTGTGATTCCCTTTTGTTTTGCTCTGACACTCACTATCAATTTTGTATTTTTGTTTGCTATCAGTTTGTGTTTCCTTTAATTAAAGTGTGAGTGTTTTGCCAAATTTAGTATGTAGGCCACGTCTGTTGACAGTTTGACTGCGTTTTTCAAAAGGATTTACGAATATGGTAAGCAGTTTTAAGTTTTGTTATTCGATAAGAGTTAGTGAAGCCCTACGTTTTGAGATGAACAATTTTGGTCCGTGTGTGTGTGCATGGGTTTGTATGTTTGTTTACGTTATAACTCAAAAGTAATAATTGACGAATTCTGTTAAGACTTTACATTTCTTTCAATAAACCCTAGATTAACTTCTTGTCAAAATACGACTAAATTATGAAAATTTTCAGTTTTCTTTTCATAAACGCTCTTCCTGAGAGTGCGCATTGCAGGACGTGACCTTGAATTACGTCCTATAAGACCAATGTAAAGCAAAACAAGTACCTCCATTATTTCTCATAAAAAGTACGAAGTACTGCATTAATTGAAAGACTTATTGTATTATTGTATTGTGCAAAGCACCTTTTAATATTTTTTTTGTAAACAATATTTAATAATATTCCAGAAAATGTTTGTTTGAATTTTTGTGGAGGCTTCAGAATTATTAAATTGTGTTTTATTAATAAATAATAAACATGTTATTAATAAATTAATACGTTGATATTGTTGACTGGAGACTTAGTTTTATTTTAAAAGGCCATATTTACCCAATTATGTCCTTGACAATTATTTGTTTGCATAAATATACAAATAACGATATATTGTTTATTTATTGACAATAAAGCGTAAGCAAATTTGATCAAAGAGGGCTGCATTGCTAATCAAATGCATTGATATCACTTGTGTTGTTTTCAAATGTTTTTAAAACTATTATAATTTTGTTGTAGGCGTTTTTCTTTTGAAAAATATATATTATATAGCCTACTTAATTTGGGATTAAAAGGGTCTTTTCAGTAGTATATTGAAATAAATTAAACATAAATCACCCTAGGAGTTTATCAAATAAAATTTGTTAGATAGTTTTTTTTTTATAAACTTCTACCTATTTTTCCAAGGGTCTTTTATTATTATTTTATTTTAATATTAAATACATAGATTGTTTAGAATAACAGGAAAATAAAAAAGAAATGAAAAGAGTGGTTTTGTACAATATTTAGTTTATACAACATTTAAAAGTAACAAAATAAACCAAAATATCATGTACAAACGCCCTCTTTTTATTTTCTTCCTTTTTATTTTTATATATATATATATGTCAAATACCTCTTCCTACTATTATACAGCCCAGATTATTTTTGGCTTAGTGAGAGACTTGAAATTTGGTTCTTTATAGGGGGAAGGCACCGGATAAGATGGGATTTTTCAAAAATCCAGATTTTTGAGGGGGGTCGATTTGTACTTTTATAATGAGGAAAGGGTCATTGGATCTCTGACTGTATTGTAGGGCCGTAGGGGATATTAAACAGTAAACTGCAGAATAAAATAATTTTCTATCCCCCTCCTGTCTTGCCTTTCAAATGTTAATTTTCAATTTGTTGACATGTTTCATAATGGTGCTAAAAATGATAAGATATTACGTTTTCGGCAACTCTGTTGGGTTTTGTAGGGTGATCCAGTCCCGCAACCCAGCGCATCACAGAAACGCAGTTTTCCAGCGTGCAGGAAGATTTCTTCATTTTTCTCAAAAAGACCTAAGCCTTCAATTGATGCTAACTTGGAAGACACAACCATTGATGATGGAAACACTTCGATAGAAACACGTACCGGTATTTCGGGAAGTGCCAGTAGCTCTATGGGCCCTACTGTTCTACTGGCTGCAAATGCACACGAAACAGTGGACACCTCAAACACTCAGGCCGAATATTCCAGCGACATTGGTTTTTATGTTGGTGTAACTGTAAACAGTTTGGACGATCACTCGAAGGCTGCATTGTTAGAGAAACCATGGACGCCTCCTCCAAACTACCAGTTTCCTTACAATGAAGTTACAAAAAAGGGAAAGCCTACAAAAAAATATGCCCAGAGATCCCACTTTGAAACATTTCATTGGCTAGTCCTATCACATAAAGACAGAGGGCTATACTGCAAATATTGCGTACTTTTTTCTACCGGCCTAGGAAACATCAATCACAATGTTACTCCTCTAAGAAGGCTAGTCAAAGAGCCTCTCAGAAAGTTTGACAATCTCTTGGGAGAAAAAGGTGACCTGAACGTCCATAAAAAAAATCAACACCACAAAAGTGCAGTTGAAAATGGAAAACGATTTCTGTTGTCCTATAGACAACCATCGCTAGAGGTGACCAATCAAATAAATACCCAGAGAGCCGCACAAATCGAAGAAAACAGGCAACGTTTATTGCCTATTGTAAAAACAATAATATTATGTGGACGACAAAATATACCTTTAAGAGGGCACAGAGACGATGGCAGTTTAGATGTTTCCGACGAAAATGGTCCAGTGCACAATGATGGGAATTTCAGGGAGCTTCTACGCTTCAGAGTTGACGCTGGAGATGACCATTTAAGAAAACATTTGGAAAGCGGTAAAAACAAAGCAACTTATATTAGTAAATACGCTCAAAATGAAATCATTGACTGCTGCAAGTCAGAAATTCAAAGCACGATAATGAAAAGAGTTAAAGAAGCTGAGGTGTTTTCAATAATATTTGATGAGACTACTGATATTTCAAATATATGTCAATTAAGCCTAGTATTTCGTTACGTACACAAGATTGAAAATAAGTCGACAATAAGAGAAGACTTTGTCACTTTCGCTAACGCCTATGATCTCATTAGGCCAGAAGATGTTGACAAAAGACAGTCTAACGAATCTCGGTTGACAGGAATCGCCTTGGGTCATGTAGTTGAAGACCTTGCCAAAAAGTTCGACCTAGATCTTCAATGTTGTGTGGGATTTGGTACAGACAGTTGTTCTGTGATGGTTTCGGAAACAAAGGGTGCTGTCCAAGAGCTTCAGAAAAAAGCACGCCATGCACAACGCTGTCCTTGCCATAATCACATTCTAAATAATGGGTTGGCAAGTTCGTCTAAAGTTGTGGCTTGCCGGAATTCAAGTAGTACAATGAAAAAGATAGTTTCTTTCTTAAATTCGTCACCTAAGAGACATCGTTTGGTCGTAGAAAAAATGAATGCTGCCCTTCAAAGTATCTGCGACACTCGCTGGGTTGAGAGGCATGATGGCTACCTCCAATTTCAAGGTGAGTCTATCCTTGGAATACACGAGGTTCTTGAAGAAATGACCAGTTGGGAAGATAGTAAAACATCGGCGGATGCCTTCAGCCTTCTCCAATCAATACGAAGCCCTGAGTTTTTAATCTCAGTAACAAGCCTCAGTGACGTTCTAGGAGTTACTGTCTCTTTAAGTCGTTTACTTCAAACACCTAGCCTAGACTTGCAAACGGCAACTAATGCATTCCAAGACACTCTAAGTGTCCTCCAGGATGAGAGAAATCAAGTAGATGAAGTATTTCACAATATTTTCCTGGATGTTAAGGAGATTGCTGACAAACTTGATGTTGACTTGAAGATGCCTAGGGTTGTTGGTCGCCAAACACAGCGCCAAAACTTACCAGCTCAGACTCCAGAAGAATATTATAAACTATCCATCTATATTCCTCTTCTAGACTATGTCTTGACAGACTTAAAGGATCGGCTGTCGCAAGATGTCTTGAATTTATTCAGCTTGAGAGTTGTTTTGCCCAAAGCTAGCCAATCCAGCGAAGATGTAAGCGGTCTTGAAAAAGTGGTTAAATTTTACTTTGACTTGTTGGACAATCCAAATATCAGCGCTGTTAAGCAGGAGACATTGCTGTGGACACAACGATGGAAAAGATGGGAGGAAGAAGGAGGAAAACTACCTAGAACATTGATGGAAGCATTGGATAGCTGTGATCGAGATATGTATCCAACAACTGAAAAGTTGATAAGAATACTCGCTACTCTTCCCGTCAGTGCAGCTACCGCCGAGCAAAGTTTCTCTACTCTAAGACGTCTAAAGACTTGGCTTCGAGCAAATATGGGTGAAGAAAGACTGACTGGACTGGCTCTCCTAAACGTTCACAGAGACCTTTCAATTGACCCAGAGTCCATAATACTAAGATTTTCCAAAAAGAAGAGGAGGCAAGAGTTTGTTTTGTAACCCAGCAACCTAGCTCTATAAACTAATAGTAAGCCTTATAAATAAAGTCGTCATTGTTTTGTAAAATTTGTATTTTTACTCTTTTTGTTTGGTACGCCTAATTTAATAAGACAGCTGGAAATGACTTTTTATTTTAAATCTCAATTAATAGTAAGTAATTCTAAATGTATATAAAATATTGATTAGTAGCCAAAGTAGCTGTCGTTATAATACTGCGTTCCACAACTTTTGACTTGTAAGACACAAATTTTCCGTTTTTAATTTCAGTTTAATTCTTATTAATATTATCTTTAAATTTTACCAGTGTTAGATTTTTAATTGGTATTATTTCAAAAAATAATTCTAAACGTTCTCAGAGGCCTATAAAATTGACCCATAGTCCATAATGCAATAATTATCCAAAAAGAAGAGGAGGCAAGAAGTTTTTGTAACCTAGCTGTATAAATCTAATAGTAAGTAAGCTTTGTAAATAAAGTTGTCATGGTTTTGTAAAATGTGTATTTTTACTCCTCTTTGGTACTTTACTAAGAAAACTAAAAATGATTAATTAGAATTTTCTGAAAATTTTACTTTTTTAAAATTTTTATCTTGAAAACTTTGTGTTAAAATATGGATTTATATCACTAAAATAGGTTAATTTTATGATCCTGAATTGCGTTAAAACAGTCATTTTCAAGGGTCAATTTTCAAATTTTTCCGGGGGAGGACCCCCGGACCCCCCTCTTATGCTGGGGGGTTTACCCCCCAGACCCCCCCCACATACATCTGGCCGATGACCCCTCCCCAAATCAGGCCCTAAATCCGCCCCTGCTAGTACCATTTGTCCACTGTACTTTCAAAATTTGAACAAAATATATTACACAGTTTGTTAATGAGTTAAGAACCAAGAAAGGCCAAATTAGCCACTATATGTCCGTACATTTAAAAAAATTTTCTCTCAACACACTTTTACTTGTAACAAGAGAAACAAGTTAATTCAAAATAGTTTCAGAAATCATTTTCAATCAAACATCCTTAAACTCCATTTAATATACATAGGACTACATATTTACACTAGCACTCCACAACAGACCATAAAAACAGCTGATATTTTGTGACTCAAAATTGAACATTGGAAGGAAATCTATTTTTGTATTAAATCAATGGTATCAGTAAATAAAATTAAAAAGTATCATAATTCTCTTTTCCAGAAGTGAATCTCAATAACATGGCAACATGTTGAAAAATATAAAACAGAAAATCAGCAAATATGATTTTAAAAACTTTGCTAACATTTATACATTTTTCTACTATTACAAATTGTAAAACGCTTTCATTATTTCTACAGGAGGACCTTGAGGATCAATGTGAGGAAGTCAGAGGAGATGAAGAGGACGAGTAACTTACTACTTTATAACGTAAAAAATAGCCTTTAATCATTTTATTTTTTGATATACAATCCTTGACAATAACTAGTTATATTTTTGTAATGTATTTTATTATTAATTGTTTTAACGCTTAAAGGAGTAAAGACACCATATGGTGTCATGAATAAACAGCTTAAAAAAAGTATACAATTTTGAAAAAAAGATTTTGTTTCTTATAATTTACTTTTTAACTTGTCTAAGTGACATCTCGGTTAAAATTTTACCCAAATAAAAGTATTTTAAAGAAAAAAAACTAAAATTATGGTTGAACAATGGCAGTAAAAAGAGTAGGTGTCGGCCAGAATTTTGCAGCAAGTTGTACTTGCCAGGTGGGGAGAGAAAATAGGCCTGATGTGGTTATGGGATAGTTAAGGGAAATGGTGGGTTAGTTACCTGCACTGCGCTAAGGCAGAGATATGATCGACTACAACAATTGGTAGTAAATGCTGCAGTCTGCTGGTGTGAATACATTTCTTTGCACGTGAAGTGATTCACCCACGTGAATATTAACAAAAATTAATATTTTTTTCTTTAATATTCAATTTGTAAATTACCATTCCCTATGATTATGTCATAACTATAATACTAAAAATACATTAAAAAAATTGCATTCTTTACTACTTTGAGACACACTCATGCATGACACGAATGGTGTCTTTACTCTTTTACGGAGCATTCCTTAAAAGGTTAATGTAAACTTAAATAGGTGCTACTGGGTAGCATTTTTAACACTGCCAACTATTAGTTTTAAGGTTATTGTATTCAAATAAAAACTGTATTTTTCAGAGCTCTTAGTTTTTGTAACCTATTTACTTACTCTGAGAACATGAAGTTTAAGACAAAGCACTATCAGAGATTCAAAAGATGTTTATAATTGAATAGTTGCTGAATAAGACTTCTCGAGAGGGAAATGTACATTTGTATAGTGCCTAGGTTCTTTTATTAAAAGATGACACCCCCATACTCTATTAATAATAACAGCAATACAGTTATCTCTTGCTTTAACTGTATAACTGCCAGTTGAGTTTTTGGCAGATCTGGGCCTGGCATAGTGCACATGAAATTAAAGCTCTTCCAATATACATATTTTACCAGTGACATAGTTTCCTATTCACTGTCCGGGGTGTAGGAATTGTTAAAATTAGCGCTTGGGGTTTCCTGGAAAATATTGACATGCCCCTTTCACGTGAGTTATATTCTTAGAACTCGTTTATCAAGGGCCCATTCCATTGATAGGCTAAGCATCTGACAGCAGGTAGACGAAGGTCACGTCGCTTGAAGCCAAGTTCTCGCATGCGCATTGGACGTCCAGATCTGGCTGTAGCAAGTTGCAATACCCCTGAGGATGGGGTTTATCTCTGCTGACTTTCAACGCTAACTGGTTTATCCACTTAGTTGAACCCTTCAATTGCATGACGCAAGACATTCTCAGCCTTGAACTGCGTACAGTCGCATTGAAAATATAAGGCGTTCTCTTTACTTATTTTAATTAACCTATTTAAAAATAAGTAGTAACAGTCAACCAGACTTCACTGTGGACTTAGAAGAGCTTGTCCTTGAAAGTATTGGTTACATAGCATCTATGGAAGATCATATAGCCTGTATCTGTTTTGAAATTAATAAACTAAAAGCAAATTATCCCTCTGAAAATACCATGATTAATAAAACACTGTGACTTGGTACTAGTGGACAATGAACTTAGCTACTTCCCCGGAGGAAAAACAGACAGATTTATCGACAAAGACTTGTGCGATATTGCGACATCAGAATTGATATAATTTGCTTGTGCGAACATTGGCTGCAAGAAAGTAATTTACATATCTTAAGCAAACTAGAAGGCTTTAATACCATATCGTCCTTTAGTCGGTGCCGAAACAACGTAGGTAGTTGTATCGTGGTGCGGTCTAAGCTTGTGGTGGCGGAAAGACCCGATTTATGCGCACTGGCATCAGAAAATATATTTGAATGCTCAGCGGCCAAAATTTTGAATGAATAGTGGGTGAGTCCCTTGCTGGTGGTTTGTATTTTACCACACACCTCAATCAAATGCCAATGAGTTTATTGACCTACATGACACTCTTTTTCTCAAAATAAAAGACGAGGTATCTCACAAAGACATTATAATTTGCGGCGATTTTAACATTAATGGAAAAGAAGATTCCGCAAACAAAAATTATCTTTAGTGAATTTGTTGTACTTATGGCTTTATACCTATCATCAATACACCAACAAGGTATGCCAAAAACGCTATTACACAAATAGACTATATCGCTGCAAACTATCATATTAATGAACAACAACATTCACTTAACATTGAAATTGGTTTATCCGATCACACGGCTCAAAGCGTCCGCCGGTATGGATTAAAATTTCAACCGATTTTTGAATATTGTAATTTCCGAATTTGAGCATTGCTTTCGAAAAAGAAATTTATGAGAAAATCCAAAACAAAAAGTGGCTTTCTACTGGAGTAAGAATTTCTTTAGAAAAAATAAACGGATGAGTTATTCTGTAAAGTTTTCAACCAATCCAAACTTTATTTAATATTACAAAGCTTATATAAAGACTCTCAATAAGGTAATAAAACTTTCTAAAAGAACTTGCAATGATAAAACGCTAAGGGCGAAAATAAAGCCAAGGCTGTCTGGAATATTGTCCGCCGAGAAACAGGCTGGGAATTAAATCACAAGAGTTATTAACACAGTTCTTGTGGATGGAACACTGTCCAAAAATAGAACAAAAATTAATCAATGTTTCAACTCTTACTTCCTGAATGATCTGACCAGTCAGGCACCTGTTGCTGACGTTCAAGACTCCTTGAAATTACTTAAAGCCTCGTATCCACCAACGCCTGGTTCATTTTATCTGAAGCTTACATACATGGAAGAACTAAAAGCCTCTATAATGTCTCTAAAAAATTCAAAAAATTGTCCGGTTGGGATGGAATCTCATCTTCTCTCCTGAAATCATGTTACAAAGAATTAGCACATCCTCTTACTACTATCATAAACCTTTCTTTTACATCGGGTAAATTCCCTAGTAAGCTGAAATATGCAATAATCAAACCTATCTATAAAAAAGGAAGTAGACTTGTTGTCCAAAACTACCGCCCCATTGCATTGGTCTCTGTTTTCTTGAAAGTGTTTGAAAAAGTATTTCTTTCTAGACTATCATCTTTCTTTGATCACTTTAAACTTCTTGAATGGGAGCAACATGGCTTCAGATTGGAGAAATCCACTACCACCTCTCTTCTAGATTTTACTAGCGCGATCCTTAGTTCCTTGGACAGATCTGAGAGCACCATTGTTAAGAACGTATCTTTCGTATTAGATCGCTGTGGGTCATGGTTCTGCAAGAATGGGTTGCTATTGAATAATCATAAAAAAACTTAAGCTATTCAATTCCATCTTACTGGAAGTTCCACTAAAATAAATGAGCACATATATATTGGTTCCATGACAAAAATTACAGATGGTTCTGAAACAAGGTTTTTAGGGTTAACTGTTGACAACCACCTATCCTGGAAACTTCAGGTTGAACAGTTACTAAGAAAGCTGAGCTCAACATCTTTTGCTATTAATTTATTAAAGAACACTTGCAGTACTGATATATTAATTTATGTTTATAGAGCTTATTTTGAGAGCCTTGTGCCTTATGGTATTGCCTTCTGGGGTACTTCTAATTTAATCGATTAGGTTTTAAGTCTCAAAAGTGTATTATACGAAGGGTCTTTGACCTGAGAAAAAGGGATTCATGCAAAACCATTTTCTCAAATTATAACATTTTAACAGTTCCATCACTATATATTTACACTACACTTATATTAATAAAAAAAAAAAAAAAATAAAATAAAAAAAAAAAAAAAAAAAAAACACACACTATTGCCCTCCTCTGTCAACCCAAATACGAATGAGAAATAAAAATTCTTTGACTTATCCCCTCCACAAAACATCAAAATTTGAAAAGAGTGCTGTATATAGTGGGACTAGGCTTTTCAATAAACTGCTGAAGTATTTAAGAGATGCTTCTAGCGTTACACTAATCAAATAAGAATTAAGGAAATACTTGCAGCATCATATATTTTATTCTGTACACGAGTATTTGAACTTGCGAATTCATCTGTATGTGCTGAACTGATTTTAATGTCAAGAGGCTCTAATGTGACTGTACAACTGACTCTAAAACTATAGTGGGTTATTATGTTTTAAGTTGTCATCTAATTTTAGTTATAATTCTCATGACCAGTAGCGTAGCCAGGAATTTCGTTCGGGGGGGGTCCAAAACCAGGGGGATCCTGGGGTTTGTGTTGTGTGTTATTTGCCAATGAGTTCACTGGTAAAGGCAAATACCAAAAATTGGGAGCTTTAGTAACTATACCATATAGAAACGGGAAAGACGCAATAGAAAAGCTCACCTCTCACAGCAACTCTGGGTACCACAAATTTTCATGTATGGCTACTGAAAACATTATGAAGGTCGATTCTTTGGCCGAGTAGAAGGCATCAACGTGAAGTTGGATTCACAGGAGAAGAAAGAAAAAGAACAAAACAGAGAGAATAAGAGAATAAGAGAATAAGAATTTATTTCCGCAAAATGAGTACAATACATAAACAATTCATAGACTTGGAAATTGCACTGCCACGTTGCAAGTAATGTGGCAGTGTTACAAAAAATAAAACGAATAAAATAAAACAAAAATTAATGAGTCCAGTTTCTAATTTAATTGTCTTCTGCTCCGTGCTTTGCCGTCTGCTTATAGCAAATTACATTTAGTAATATTATTCAAAATTAGCATACCAAACATACTAAACAGGATAATAAGGTTAATGTAACGTTATACAATGCAAACAGTTTCGAAAATAATAATGACAATAATATAGTAATAGTGACAATAATACAGTAATAATAATAATGAATATAATAAGAATATAAAGTACGAGATAAGTAATGATAACAAGTTATTCCTCTTTTAGGAAAAATACAACTTGACATGTTTCGAAATTAAATAAGAAAATTAAATAAGAAAATTATTTAAAAAATCAACTTCTCTGTACAATAATAACCACGATTTTAATTTAAAGGAGAAAGATATGAGTTTTTGACATTCTTTCAAGTACCAAGGCAATTGATTGAAGTATTTCGGACCGACATACTGATAAGAAAATCTATATAATGACTTGTTTACTTTGGGCAATCTAAAAGTTCTACTATTGGTACTTCTAGTGCTATAAACCAAATTATTAGTTCCTGTGTTTCCACTTCTTATATAAAAAAGCTTCAAAACCTTGTAAACAAATAAATGTTGTATTGGAAGTATTTTTAATTCAGTATATAAGGGAAAAGAACTCTCTCGTTTGTTTTTATGTAAAATTATTCTCAGGAAATGATTTTGAATTACTCTTAATTTCTGTATGTTATACTTGTAGGTTCCACCCCAACAATGAATTGCATACTGTAATCTTGAATGTACTAAAGCGTAGTATAGTGAAACAGAATTTCAGTCAAGCCTATAATTGACACAATCATATTCTGTGGAGGAAATGAAATACCTCTTTGGGGACATCGGGGCAGTGGGCCACTGACAGCCGAAAAACCTTTAGAAAAGGAGGGTAAATTTCGAGCGTTACTCAGGTACAGAGCAGTCACCGATGAAAGATTTTATTCATATTTAGCATCACTCTTCCTCTTTCAAAGTACCTCCAAGAACGTGAAAGTGACATATTATCTGCACTTGAATTTGCTGATCTCACGGTTGAACGACTGAGGGTACCCCATTCGGTAAAATTTTTGAAAAACAGAAGACTAAATATAGGGTTTTAAATTAATTTTAACACTTTTCGTAAT
>JAQJVL010010315.1:0-12791 GCA_035578905.1 Stictocephala bisonia
TTTTTTGGGACCCCCTTGAGGGATATAAATGGAAACGGAACTTACTTTCTGGACGTACTCGTAGAATGAACAAATCAGCTGTCTACTGTGCAGCCTACGCGTGATACCTACCGTCTTATCTAGTTACCGTACTTCAGAACTAATCTAAGTTGTTTGTTTATTCTGACAGCTGATTACTGAAACCACTACATTGGTGGCGCAGTGCTGTAACCAAGTTACTGTGGACAAAGTGTTAAATGTTAAAGTTCGTCTTATTTTACTAGGCAAAGTTAGGGCTAAGAAGCCCTAACAATTAACCTGGGGACCAACGGCTTAACGTGACTTCTGATCCACGGGAGCGGCAGGGCAAAAACTGTTAGTGGTCTTACCGGGAATCGAACCCGAACCAATTGCGTGTCAAGCCATCTCCTTAGCCCCTTAGCTATGGTCGCTCCAATTTCTATTGGAGTGTTTGGGAGATTGTAGGTTGGATGTTCGGTTCTCTTAATACCGACATGGCGTCCGCTCAATGCTTGTTATCGGCGTAGACACTACTAGTGAAGTCTGGGGTGCCCATGTTGGGTAGTAATCATTTACGTATATTGTGTGGGGGAGATAACTGAGTATCAGGCTTGTCGATTAGCTGAATATCAGACCAATATTTCGTGGCTCGGATTCCATGTAAAGCTGTAGGTCCCTTAGTTGCCCTGGCTGTTGTGCTATTAATAAATTGCCCTTTCTGAGGAACAGTTGAACTCAGTTAGTAACCAGACCACACTCATACACACTCATCCTACACTCATATCATCATTCATATTCGCCTTAAAATACCAACAATGTTGTGTCGGCGTCTCATATGTAAGAATATAAACAATTGTCAACTTGGTATTGCCATAGGGCTTGCATTGATACTTCTTAGAGCCCCTGGGCTGGTGCTCTGATAGAATTTTAAAATAAAGATTTTTCTATGTGTTAACCAGAGACCTTTAGAATGTCCACGTATAAGTTCAGCTGAATGAATGGGTCCAGTAGTTTTTTCGTGATTGAATAACACACAGACAGTCAGACAGACACCATTAGATTTTTATGTAATAGTAAGATATAACCCTTGATTATATACACCTACAATAGATATTCCATCTAATAGGAATATTTGTGCCAGTAATTTTGTTAGTTAGTGAGGCCCACAACCACAGCTGGTTTTTAAACTGCATTACATTTACATGGGACTACACTAACGCTCCACAATGGACCACAAAACAGTTGACATTTTGAGACTCAACACTTAACATTGGATGGGAAATCTTTTGTGTATTAAATCAATGAAATAACTTAAGAAAAAGTATAGTCTTATACATTTGAATTGAAGCCCCACTGTTTATAAATATTTCTTTTAATGGTTTGGTATGACTAGTTTAAGGAGCTGGTGGCCAAGAAGTTTAATGCTGAGCCTGAACAGCTTTGTCTGATTTTTGCTGGGAAAATCATGAAAGACCCAGAAACATTGGCTACACACAAAGTCAAAGATGGTTTAACCGTTCATCTTGTTATTAAAACCAATAACAGGGCCAGTGAACCAACAGGGGGTAGTACAACTACCCCTCCTACAAGGCCAGGTGAGCAAATTTGCTTATTACATCATTATTATTGGAAATTTAATTGTTCCTTGAAAATATAATTATTCTATCTTTATTAGAATTATTTCTAACCAGTTATATAAAAACTTTGAAATAATAATCTGTGACCAAATTACTTTTCATTTAGAATAGAATAATTTTTTCACGCCTTCACAGTTTGGTCATAGAAAAAATATGAATACATTCAAACGCAATTGATAGATTACTGTCTCTGAAAACAAGTTTTTTGCTCAGGCCTCTTTCTGTGACCTGAGTAAGGCATTTTACAGTGTTTATCATGCATACGTTCTAATGAAATTAAATTATTATGGTATTGATGGTATCCCTCTAAAATGATTTGAAAGTTATGTGTGAGTGGATGGGATATGGTCTCAGGAGCATGAGAGATAATATGGGGGTCCTCAGGGCTCAATTTTGGGTCTCTTGCTGTTTTTGATTTGTCAGTTTCAATTTATGCCAATTCAACACTTTATGCAGATGACACCTGTTTTTTTTAATCTAGCAGATAATATTAATGAACTTTTGGAATTATCACAATTAATTATCAAATCACATAGCATCTGCATGGTTTAACTCCAATGGTTTCAAATTAAATGAAGATAAAAGTAAAAAAAATTCTGTTTAGTTTTAAAGCTTTATATAGTAGAGTTTGATGATTCATGGGTCCAGTTCCACCAAATTTTTGGGTGTTTTTCTTGACAGTCTTACATGGAGCCCACATATTGATTACATTACCTCACGACTCTCGAGAGTAATATATCTACTAAAACGCTTGCTTATTTCTGTACCACAACCTTACATACGAACATATTTTGCTTTAATCCAATTTGTTTTCAGATACAGGCTTGTTCTTTACGATAACTGCGGTAGAATACAGGAAATTCTTATTTGACAGAAAAATGTTTTGAGGTTAATATCAAAATCTAAGCCTTTAGAGCATTGCAAACCAATTTTTATTGACTTCAAAATCTTGACAGTAATAAATTTACATATATTTTACTCTGTAATGTACTTAATTAAAAACCAGGATGGTAATTAAGGTTAATTAAACTTGTTCTTTAAGGTAACTGCTGTAGAGTACAGGAAATTCTTATTTGACAGAAAAATGTTTTGAGGCTAATATATAAATCTATGCCTTTCGAGCATTGCAAACCAATTTTTATTGACATCAAAATCTCGACAGTAATAAATTTATATATATTTTACTCGGTAATGTACTTAATTAAAAACCAGGATCTTTTTAATTTCAACAGCATTTTACATGTGTACGATACTAGAAATAAAAATAATACCTAAATAAAACACCATAGATTGAGTAAAAATTTGTCTTGTCATGTAGTTGTGTCATTGGAAATGTAATGTATAGCAAACTAGTGAACTTAACCATAGATCGTGAGGAGCTGTGATTTGTTTCATAACTGAAACCCTTCTCAAAAAAGTGATTTCTGGCTAATTTAAGTAGATGGGGTGTGTCACCAATTATGTAAATATCTCTAAAGCTGTCATACGGGTTCTTAACCCTAGATCGTGAGGAACGACATAATTTATGTGTTCACAAAATCCCTTCTAAAAGCGAGGAACGGCATAATTTATGCTGTTGCATTAAAATCAATAAAACATATGTTTATAATCAAACAATCACAACAAAGTTGGTACCAATTGACGCAGAATGTTCTGTTCTTTACATTTCAAATTTTAAATATTTTTTATATGCAATTTTATAAACGTAGGAAATAAAATCAGAACATGCAACTCGAAACTCCCGTTCAATTACAGGGTGTCCAGCAACAGGGAAAACCTGGAAAAGTCAGGGAATTTTAAATGACCTGGAAAAGTCAGGAAAAATCAGGGAATTTGAAACAAAAACCTGGAAAATCCTAACAAGAACACAGTGTATTGTGATTTGTAATAATCACTATATACTTGGGTGCCTACAAAAAATCCTTTACTTTGTTCAGTACTAAATGTTAACTTTACATGCCATTCAATATTCTAAATTATGAAAAAGCTACTTGATTGCTTGGTTATGCTTGTTCGACCTCATACAACTAGTTTTATATCACTAAAAGTTTAAAACACTGAAATAATTGTATGATTAGTACTCGTTAAATAAGCCATAGACCTAAAATTTATGCTGGTTTTGGGGAAATTATAATATACTGCCGTTTTGCAAGGCTTTGAAAATTGTCATAATTTAACAATAGAATAAAAGGTGTTTTTTTTTTTTTTTTTACTTAAGGCTAATTAAAAATATTTGTTTAATTCTACCTCTACTTCTATAAAGTAGTTCAAAAAGAATAATTATTGTAGGTAATAGTTTTGAATTAAATTATTATGGTTATCAATAAAAATATATTTGTGAAATATTGATATTTTTGTAATTAATAATTGTAATTGACTGTAAATAACATAATGTATGTATATGGTGGTACATAATATTACTAAATAAATTAAGTTAAATAGACAGATGTAACTATGTCGATTTGGGGTCAGGGAAATTTTGTATGAAATCAGGGATCGGTCAGGGAAAGGTCAGGGAATTTGTTTAAGGAGGTTTACTGGACACCCTGAATTACCGCCCGGCGGAGGTTTGGAGGGAGTAAAATTGCCAATGTTTTCATATCACTGAAGAATAACCAGATGACGGAATAAGGCGTACTAAATGTCAGTCTGTAGAGAATGAAATACTCTGTCCAACAAAACAAATTTCATTCTCTTAGCTGCATTGGGTATATTACAAAAGATGTTTTTGTATACCCTTGTTTACATGATTTCCCAAAAGCAAGTTACGGCAAAATTTATACTGTTGATAAAAGTTAGATAGACAGAGAGTTGACAAGTTGATCGGTGCCGCTTCGAGCAAATTTGGTGCACTTGGTTGGCAATGGTCACGTGACAAGTTTTCACTTTACTGGAAGAAGCAGAGCCCACCAACGCCACAGTATACATAGTTATTTTTACTTGTGCGTCTGATTTTCTTTTTGAGTGTTATATTCGCTAAGTGTTATCAGTTACTATTTGAATGAATAAAATTATGTGTTGTGTTTAGTGGTTTTGGTGTCTAAAATAATCAGGAATAGTGAAAGGAATAGTGAAATTGATACTTATGTAGGTACTAGGCTAAAGATTAATTTTTTATCCTATTTCAGCAAACAAAGTGTGTACGGATAGGGTATTAGTGTAGCCTACTTATAATACTCTTAGAACAAAATTTAAAAAAATAGTATGTATTATTTCTGAGCAATCTAAATAGATTGTTTATTTTTCATAAAAACTTTTTCTTGTCTATTCAATGGTGATTTTTTTGAATTTTTACATGTACTATTTGATAACCTACTGTGATCATACTGTATCTTTGCACATTTTTGCGTTTTATGTAAATGAACAATCCAAAAAAAAAAAAAAAACCTAGTAGTCTTTCTAAAATGTAACAACATATTATTATAGTGCATTAAATAATAAACAATTTGACTATCTTGGAATTTACGTACAATATTAAAAATGTTTTTCAATCTTTTCATGTCAGTAATTATTTGCTAATTCTTTTTGCAAGTTTTGATGGTAGTGTGTGAAAGTACAGTTCTTGAGAAGAAAAATGAAATAATAACATTTACATTTGGAGCACATTTTATATTTTTATAATTTTTACAAAAAAAATCTTGAGCAGCGCCGAAAAAAGGACCTAGCAGTTGGGAGCACACATTGATGCTCACGATCTAGGGTTTTTATTACATGTATTTATACAAACAAAAAAATAATAATGACTCGTATAATTTGTTCAGTTTAGAATGTATTATGACAAGATCTATTGTACGACAATGTATTTAATGTTTAATAAACGTTCCTATTCTTATTATATTTGATCAGATGAGGGTCACAAGCCTTTTTACTATCTGAGTTATAATGATGTCATAAATAAATTGATAAAGTTAAGAAAATTAAAGTTTATTACATTGTAAGTAGAAACGTTCATAATGCACTATATGTCATGAGATGATGATCCATGGTGCAAGGGGTTGCGCAGTGCTCGTTAAAGCACTAAAGACATAAGAGTTCCAATCAAAATTTACCCACAACATAGATAAATAGGAATCAAAAGTAGCTTTCTTATTACGCATAACAACAAACACTTGCTTCAAAATCTCGCTGCAAGGTAGATTAAGGTAAATTAAAACTGATAAAAAGTTGGTTATATGTTAAATTTGAATAGTTACATGGTTTACAGAGTAAGATGTCATGGACATCTTATTTGTATCCACATATCATCCATCGTAAATTGTCACCCAGTCTGAAAAAAAAATTTACTACAATTATTAACAAAAAAAAAATTTTCACAATTTTTAAAGAAACAGTTACTGATTAAGTGTCAGCCCCTCAGGCCAGGTGTCAGAATCCTGAGACGTGAGAGAAAAAAGGTAATACAGCATTGTTGTTATGACTACTGATTTCAACAAAAAACATGGTCAACTTTCCAAACCTGGTTGAGTGATTTTAGCACTTCTCAGACCAATTGCTTACAAAAATATGATTAAACAGAGAACATTGCTAAAAGCACTATCACTTGTAGAGTTTATTGCAGGGATTATGTAGAGATAACATTTAATAACTATAATAATTAAGTTCAGAATATGTTTTCACATTGTTTCTTGAAGCCTTGTCAAGCTCTAAACCTGTAAAATTGATAAAACATAATTCTAAAAATGTAAAAATAGGAATAAAATGTGATTCACGGATATTTGCAGAAACTGGTACTATAGCCCATTCTACATATAAAAATAACGATCAAAGCCTATATATAAACATTGGTCCGTAAATGTTTGGTTAGCTAGTTTGGGCTAGTGAAATATTTTGCCCAGAATTTGATACCCTATGTCTAATAAAGATATCCGGACCTGTGGAAAGATTAAATCAAAGGCAAAATCAATCCTCTTGCGTATATTGACCTGATGAATGAAATTGGTCATAGTATTGTAAGCTAAGTAGTTTTTAAGAAAACCTGTGACAAATGCAAAGAAAATGAGTAAAAATCACATTTTTTTCACTGTTATATCTGAAACTTTGTTATTTCACTGTTAACACGTTGAACTCGGATGGCACACATGGTGTACAATCACCATGTTGCAGTAGAAGTCATATTTGTTTTGCACACGTTATCCTCCAGCGCTCAGACTGGACAGATGCTTTACCACCTCCCTACCTGTATTTTATTGACACCAGTCATGCCCTACATCTTGGATTTAAAAACACCTGATTTCATTGTTTTGCTTCAGGTCACTAACCTTTGAGCTGGCATTTAACTGTGATTAACTTTAGTTAAAACATATTGTTTTATGTATACATTTTGAAAATAACAGTATTATTAGAATTGGATGTATATGAAATTATTTGTTTTTTGGAACAATAATTTGAACATAAAAATCAATTCTTATGCACAAATATCATAATTTATATAATTATAAAATTGCAAGTGATGAATTTATTGAATAAATATTTAAAATTACTAAAAAAATAAAATTGAAAAACCTACACCTGTCTACAAAGTAATTTTATGGAACGTCAGGAAAGATTAACATTTTTATCCAAAAAAACTACACATTAAATAAATTCCTGATAAAACACATAAAATGGCAAGTAATTTGTAACATAATATTTATATTAAGTGAACGTTTCAAAATGATTTCAAAGGCAAATTTACAAGGACTGTTTTCTGGCACCTCTTTATCACTGTCGTCTATTTCTTGGTCCAATATTTGTTCGTAATTTAATCTGACTTTATTCTGCCACTAGGGGACACCCCTGAACGCTTCACGTGCCAACCCCATCACTCACTACGCTCGTGAAGTAAGCTCGGCCTGCGGCCTCGTCTAGGAACTCTACCTTTAGCCCCTTTGTGGAACTCGGCCTGCAGCCTCGTGGGGTGAGCTCGGCCTACGGCCTGGCCAAGACGCTTTGCTACAGGCCTCTATAGAACTCGGCCTCGCGAGGGAAAGTTTGGCCTGCGGCCTCACCAAGGCACTCTGCTACAATCCCATTTGTGGATCTGGGCATGTCGCCTCTTGAGGGATATCGGCTTACTGCTTGCCAAGATTGTTAATCAGTATGACCATGAATTTTGATTTTTTTTTTTTTTTTTATTTAGGGACCATGAACATTGGTGCCCTTAAACATAGGGTTTTAACAAATATGATTGTAAATTAATATTTAAGAGAAGAATTTGATGATTGAGAATTAAATTTGATACCCCACTTGGGTGTGTTAGTTTAACATTACCCAATTTTGGATTTTGCAGCATATTTTTTATTTGGGGGGGGGGGGCAGAGCCCTTAAACATTTTATCTTCCAAAATTGTATTGTATAGGGTTATTTGGTAGATAAATACCAATAATTAGATACCCCGCTTGGGCGTTTTATTTTAGTATTAACCTTTCTTTGTTTTTGGAGATTTTTTGTTTTTGGGGCATATAACCCTTATTTATTGCCCTTTTCTAAATCTGATGATATATTTAGATTCAGAAGAAAAATACATTTAAATTGATACCCCACTTGAGTAGATAACATCAGTATTAAAAAAATTAACATTTTCAAACATTTCAGTTTATAGGCCCCCGATACTCCAAAATGTTTAAAATATAAGCTGAAATTCATATATGAGATGCGTGTTAGTTACATGTGTAGAACTGAGAAGGTTTGAACATTTTACTCAAGCTTTTTCTCAAGTTAGGCTATATAAACTACTTTTTTGTAATTTTCCTATAAGAAATACATTGGGGCAGTTTTCAGGTAAAAAAGAGCCGCTATCTTGATTTAAGTGAAAAAAGTAAACTTTCCTGGAGGTTTCAGACCGAGAGCTTCAATTCAAGTATACATATGTAGGGGGTAGGACACCGGGAAGTGCCTCAACATTTAGTATCAGTAGTCACTACATGGAGCTTTATAGTATATAGATATTTTAAGTTATTTAACACATAAGTAATTTAAATAACTTAAAGGAAAGGTTGTACAATCGACTTCCAACCACTTTCATTTTCATACAAACTGAAGCAACTTGGACTTGGTACTCTAAATGGTTCCTCTCACTGTTAGTGTTGTTTGTCCCCGATTGAAAGCAGCACATTCGAGCTGAAATATAGGTGTTTGTAAAAAATTTCAGAGACTAAACAAATCAACCACTACACTAGTACTCCTACTGTATCATGCGAGTGAAAATGGCTATTAAGAGTGGTACAACCGTTGTAACAATTGAGTGTTGGGGACGAATACGCAAATTAATTACGACAGATTACGCAAATTAGACAAGATGGCGATTGTAATTTTATACGAGTGCAAAGGGTTAAATAGTTATGATTTGGAAATAAAATGTGTAGAAAATGTTATACTGAACAAAACAATGTAAAAAAGTATACGTAAAGTGAATGGATGTTGTTCCATACATTGGATTTTTATTCAAAACAGTGCAAGTAGAATTAACTGAAAAAATTAATCTAAACTAATAAATAAAACTACAGTAAAATTTAAATTAAACTCACTGTATCTAAATATAAATTCCAATATGATGAATTCTTCCTACTGCAGGTTGTTCTTATTGCATTCATGTGCTGTTGACATACTGTTCGACAATTCATTTAAAAACGCACATTAATTATGTTAAAGATATTTGTATTTCACAAGTTGGCAGTACATTAATAACAACTGTTCAATCTTTTCTCAGTTAATTCATTAGCAGCATACTAGATTATTGTTGCTTTTCACATTGTACAATAGAAGGCAATAGAGTTTGAAAAAAAAAATATATACATCAAGGAAGGGTGATTCTCATTTATCACCTTCCTTGCTCAATACCACTGTACGTATATAGGTGGGTGGGTAGGTCAATACCACTGTGCGTGTATGGGTGGGCGGGTGAGTCAATACCGCTGTGCGTGTGTGGGTGGGTCAATACCGCTAAACGTGTTTGGATGGGTGTGTGGGTCAATACCACTGTGTGTGGGTGGGCGGGTGTGTCAATACCACTGTGCATGTATGGGTTGGACGGGTAGGTCAATACCACTGAACGTGTTTAGGTGGGCGGGTGGGTCAATATCCTTCCAACGGAGTATATTTGATATAACGTATATTAACATTTAATTCATTTGTAAGCCATATAATTATAATTCAGCAAAATATACGAAGCCTGCGAAGAAATGTTGACATTGCTCTCAAAAGTAAAGTCTCTCTCTACCTTTGTGTATTTTGTATACAAAAAATATACTTAAAGTATTAATAAATGTTTTAGCTGGTATTCCAATTCCCCTACTGGAACCACAAATATATATATATTTATTTATGCTTATTATTTCAGAGTGCCTGCAAATCAGATGATACTGTACCACCAAAATACACTGGTGCACTGTGTACCAGGCCAGGAGCTAACTCATAACACGCCAACCGTATATTGGTTTTTATAAAGAAGAAATTAAATACTTTATCATTATTATTCATTTCTAAGACGCCGATCGTAGATATAGGCGAATATGAGGTGTGAATGAGTTTAGATCAACGAGTGTCGTGATTGTTACTATCTGAGTTCGACTTATCTCAGAAAGGACTATTTATTAATAGCCCAATAGCCAGGGCAACTACGGGACGTACAGCTTTACATGGAATCCAAACCACAAGTGTTGGTCTGATTTTCAGCTAAGACAATTATGACACAGTTCTCTTCCCTACTCAATATCTTGACTACCATCCAACATGGACACCTCAAACTTCTCTAGTAATGTCCATATCGATGGTAACCATTGAGCGGACACTGTGTCGTTATTAAGAGGATCTATCGCCTACAAACTCGCTAACACTTCGTCCCCAAATAGCTGGGTTACACCACTGTGCCACCATTTTTTCCACCACATTTCCCACTGATGCATAAACCATTAATATTGTGGTATAGTACTTCATTTTTTTTAATTTTCAGCCCTGGTCATGTAGAAAAGCAAATGCTTAGGCAAAAAATAAAACTATTCTTCAGCAACGCCTAAATGGAAGAAATAAAAATATTTGAGTCAATGCAACACAAGATTTTGGTTAGAAATAAATGATGAACTCCCTTGAAAGGTTGTTACAGTGTTGAGAAATAAATATTCCAGATTTCTACTTAACTCTAAATCATGGTAGCTGTGTTAAATTTAAGACAGTTTATACTGAACATATGATTTACAGTTTGCCTTTACAGTTTACTTTATTATTTACTTATATACTTATTTATTGAATGCTGTGATATTAAAGCTAATTTCCCTGAAAATTTCATGTACATCCGTTTAGTGGTTCCATAGATTTTATGAGTCAGATTTTGGTCATCCGATGAATTGTATGATGAATCTGTCAGTTTCATGCTTATTAATCATAGAATAAAAGTCTGTTTTAGAAAAAGAGAAGATAATACTCTCACAGTGATAATAGTTATTCCTGTTTGGCAATTAATTGGTCTTAATGACAATTGTACCAGTTCTAATAGCTTAATGCTTTTATTTTATAACAACATTACATTTTAAGTGTTACTTTCACTTATGATCAATTATTAGCAAGTCAGAGTCATTTTGGTCACACCAAATGCAAATATGTTTCATCTATAAATGAACTAACATAAAACTATTTGATATGAATATACATTATGTTGTTTACAGATGTGTCTGCCACACCATTTGGACTGGGATCCCTAGGAGGTTTAGGAGGTTTGGAATCATTGGGAATGGGTTCAGGGAACTTCATGGAGCTGCAACAGACCATGCAACGGGAGATGCTAAGGAACCCTGACATGTTGCAGCAAGTGATGGATAATCCATTGGTTCAGCAAATAATGAGTGACCCCAACAACATGCGACAGCTGCTTCTCTCCAATCCTCAAATGCAGGAGTTGATTGAGGTTTGGTTACCTTACAATATGACAGTTATAACTAAATGAGAGTGTTTGTCTTTTGGTATATTAAAGATCTAGCTTGAGATTTTAAATCGCTCAAGTCTGACATTGGTTTTATGACTAAAAGAAGGCCTACAGTATTAAAACTTATATATAGAGGACTATTATAATTAATATGATTAGATCTGATTGTTTAAAGAAATAAATTTGAAAGACAAATAATATTCAATCTTACTATTAAGAGGCATGTTTTTAAAGTAAGTACCGTTTTGGAATCCCGCCGCTGTAGCGCTGCGGTCGGCGATCAACGCATGCATGCTGGGTACTACTATCTGTTGGCAAGCTGCAGCCGCCGTTACGGATCCATTCGACTGTATTTAAGGTCACTTATAACTGTTTAAAATTCTTCCTCCGATAAAAAATGCTGCCGACTGTGAATTATGCGCTGTGTAAGTTTTCATAACGCTAGGGGTGTGAAAGCAGCTGACACTCCTCGTGAGTCTGTCACAGCAATTTGGTTTTAGAAATCGTAACCATCAGGATTCTAATGCTACAGGAATGTGAGAGAACAGGTTAAACTTTTTTGTTTTTTTTTCTTTTTGAAATCGTCAAACATTTGTTTTTATGTTTCTCCATCAGCATTTTGGAAACCTACCGTAAGCATAACTTTTGGTACTTCAAATGGTCTGTCACAATTTCAATAATTGCACTTCTTGATTCTTGAAGACACATTACATAATGATGCAGTTGCAAGGCGTCTGTTTTCTCTTACCTTTTTTCATCAATGTTTTGCACCAAGTCATCAGTAATGAGTGAATGTATTCAACTTTGTTCCTCATCATGCACATTCACATAGCCTTAAAAGTTCACCATTTCCATACCATCCTTTCACTCATTCTGTTTTCTCAATAAATTTCACTGATCTCTCGATGAATGTCAGCTGCTTTCATGTCTTTAGCATTATGAAAATGTATCACAACATGTACTTTACAGTTTGCTGCATTTTAAATCAGAGGAGGAATTTTAAACAGTCATTTAATATTTAAGGAATTTTAAGTGACCTTAAATACAGTCGAATGGGTCTGTAACGGCGGCTTTGGCTTGCCTAAAGATAGGAGTATCTAGCACACATGTGCTGAACGCCGACTGCAGCACTACAGCGGCAGGATTCCAAAACGGTACTTACTTTAAAAGCATGCCTCGTATATAAAGATCTCAAATCAAATCAAAATCACTTTATTTCCACATAGTACAAAATAAAATAAACATATATAAAGAAAAAA
>JAQJVL010010316.1:0-12788 GCA_035578905.1 Stictocephala bisonia
ACACATTTGTGTTGTGTTACGTGCACTTGTATTGTAATACATTTGTGTTGTGTTACGTGCACTTGTATTGTAATAAATTTGTGTTGTGTTACGTCCACTTATGTTGTAATACATTTGTGTTGTGTTACGTGCACTTGTATTGTAATACATTTGTGTTGTGTTACGTGCACTTATATTGTAATACTTTTGTGTTGTGTTACGTGCACTTATGTTGTAATACATTTGTGTTGTGTTACGTTCACTTATGTTGTAATACATTTGTGTTGTGTAACGTTCACTTATATTGTAATACATTTGTGTTGTGTTACGTTCACTTATGTTGTAATACATTTGTGTTGTGTTACGTTCACTTATATTGTAATACATTTGTGTTGTGTTACGTTCACCTATGTTGTAATACATTTGTGTTGTGTTACGTGCACTTGTAATACATTTGTGTTGTGTTACGTTCACTTATGTTGTAATACATTTGTGTTGTGTTACGTGCACTTATGTTGTAATACATTTGTGTTGTGTTACGTTCACTTATGTTGTAATACATTTGTGTTGTGTAACGTTCACTTATATTGTAATACATTTGTGTTGTGTTACGTTCACTTATGTTGTAATACATTTGTGTTGTGTTACGTTCACTTATGTTGTAATACATTTGTGTTGTGTTACGTTCACTTATGTTGTAATACATTTGTGTTGTGTAACGTTCACTTATGTTGTAATACATTTGTGTTGTGTAACGTTCACCTATGTTGTAATACATTTGTGTTGTGTTACGTGCACTTGTATTGTAATACATTTGTGTTGTGTTACGTTCACTTATATTGTAATACATTTGTGTTGTGTTACGTTCACTTATATTGTAATACATTTGTGTTGTGTTACGTTCACTTATGTTGTAATACATTTGTGTTGTGTTACGTGCACTTGTATTGTAATACATTTGTGTTATGTTACGTTCACTTATGTTGTAATACATTTGTGTTGTGTTACGTGCACTTGTATTGTAATACATTTGTGTTGTGTTACGTTCACTTGTATTGTAGTACATTTGTGTTGTGTTACGTTCACTTATGTTGTAATACATTTGTGTTGTGTTACGTGCACTTGTATTGTAATACATTTGTGTTGTGTAACGTTCACTTATGTTGTAATACATTTGTGTTGTGTAACGTTCACCTATGTTGTAATACATTTGTGTTGTGTTACGTGCACTTGTATTGTAATACATTTGTGTTGTGTTACGTGCACTTGTATTGTAATACATTTGTCTTGTGTTACGTTCATTTGGTTTGCATTCCTGCCAACACGTATATGCTAATTAACAAATTGTTAATTATAATCGCTGAACAGGCTTCCACGGTAATTTGAATTGTAAAAAGGTTCGTCGGTTTTGGTATGAGAATATGGAGGACGCGGAAAATAAGATAAGATTGTTTAAAATCCTTCAAGTGAAGAGAGATATATTACTATGCAAATTATCTGTTTTTAAGCGATACAGAGATTATTAGGTTACTCCTAAATGTGTAACATTAAAATATTCTTAAACCAGTCGGAAATTTGGTAAAATTTTGAGAAAACTAGTTTTATTGTTAAATATAAAAACATTATATTTAACATTAATGAAAGACTTCTTTAATGTTAAATATAAAAAACTAAGATATTTTTAACTGAAAAAAAATATGTTGACACCAAAAACAATGTACTGCGTATAACATTAATACGATCTAGTCTTCCTCCTAAACACATATATGACATCAATTTCTTCCTACTACAAATAATAACTGGTATTTTTTTTTCTTTTTTTTTTTATATATATATAAACTTCACTCGCCAATTGACACGCGTCAACTTTATAGAACGAGTGAAGTACCAACCGTTGGCTTAGTGGGGATTCGAACCTTAGAAATTGCCCTCCGCAGTCCGAAGCCTTAGGCACTGAGCCACCACGCCGACAAAAAACGTTATTTATATGTATATATATATTGTATATATATATATATATATATATACTTATATATATGTATATATAAGTATATATATGTACTTATAATATACATTATAATATATACTTATAATATACATATTTTTGGAGTACAAATCGTTTAGTTAACTAATTTAAAAAAAGAGTTGTTTGGCAAAAATTGGCATTTCCGCCGAAAATGTTCTACGGATTCATGTTCGTGCGGTAAAGAAAAATCATGAAGTCCATTTTGAAGCTTGGCAAATCTTTAACTTCTGCAAATGCCGAACAGTTAATACGCAAAAACTAAATGTTAAAGACGTTTTGAAAAGAAGGGTTCTACAAACTCATCAATTATTTATCAATTTAACAGGAGAAGAACTGTTCTATAATACACTATCAGCTTTGAAGAAATGGACAAAATTTGTAATATCACCATACAAGTTATTTTTTAACAACCTAATTAGTCACGTTGAATGTTCAATTATAGACTTTCCTGCCGTTACATCAGAAGTAATAAGGAAAGACGTATGTTCTATCATGCGTAAAGGAAAATTACCATAAAATATTACTAAAAAAGTGATACAAGGTTAAAATTATATAACAATATTATTATAATTAACGTAAACAATGGAAATACTCTAATATGGAAATGATGAAAATGTACTTTATAAGGAAAAATTTACAACATAAATAATTTTAGGAAATCATAAAAAGTTAATTAACTCTACTGTTTCAAAGCCGCATGAATTACGACAACCATAGGAAACATCATGCAGTAACTACACCACAAGTGTTTTATTTTATTTATTTTAAAAACTTTAATACAGAAAATATCCCCTTTCAATGAAGCATTAAGTAATAATGCGTAATTATTGCACCTAAAGTAAAACATCGAATTCTTCCTAACGGTAATTTCCCAGAATCCGTAATAAGGAATTTTGTATTCTAAATTACCATACTGTACATGATAATGTGTATTTATGAATTATTAGTAAGACTGGATAGCAAATTAATGTAATAACATTGTATGGAATAAAAAAATTTATGCAAAGAAAAATGGTAACAATAATAATAGAACAACAGCACTAAAATGACCTGTTAGCAAGCACTCTAAAAAGTAACATAAAACCCTGTAGATCAAATAATAATAAACAATCATAACAATAATAAGTTGAAATAAAAATTTTAACAACTATTTACATTATTAAACAACTAATAGAAATATTTATTGTGGGTATTATTTACTTTAGTTTACAGATTCAATGGTTTGCTCAACATCTATAAACAGGCTATTCCAAAGAGAAATATCAAGTGCAGTAAGGATCACTGGAGCATAAATAGTCCACTACATCACAACCATCTTACATCAGCGTACTGGAAAGACGCTAACTCACAGATTCAGGTCTACTTTCTTAAATAACCTGAAGTTCACAACATCACAACCATCTTACATCAGCGTACTGGAAAGACGCCAACTCACAGATTCAGGTCTACTTTCATAAATAACCTGAAGTTCACTACATCACAACCATCTTACATCAGCGTACTAGAAAGACGCTAACTCACAGATTCAGGTCTACTTTCTTAAATAACCTGAAGTTCACAACATCACAACCATCTTACATCAGCGTACTAGAAAGACGCCAACTCACAGATTCAGGTCTACTTTCGTAAATAACCTGAAGTTCACTACATCACAACCATCTTACATCAGCGTACTGGAAAGACGACAACTCACAGATTCAGGTCTACTTTCTTAAATAACCTGAAGTTCACTACATCACAACCATCTTACATCAGCGTACTGGAAAGACGCCAACTCACAGATTCAGGTCTACTTTCTTAAATATCCTGAAGTTCACTACATCACAACCATCTTACATCAGCGTACTGGAAAGACGCCAACTCACAGATTCAGGTCTACTTTCTTAAATAACCTGAAGTTCACTACATCACAACCATCTTACATAAGCGTACTGGAAAGACGCCAACTCACAGATTCAGGTCTACTTTCATAAATAACATGAAGTTCACTACATCACAACCATCTTACATCAGCGTACTGGATATATACGCCAACTCACAGATTCAGGTCTACTTTCGTAAATAACCGGAAGTTCACTACATCACAACCATCTTACATCAGCGTACTGGAAAGACGACAACTCACAGATTCAGGTCTACTTTCTTAAATAACCTGAAGTTCACTACATCACAACCATCTTACATCAGCGTACTGGAAAGACGCCAACTCACAGATTCAGGTCTACTTTCATAAATAACCTGAAGTTCACTACATCACAACCATCTTACATCAGCGTACTAGAAAGACGCTAACTCACAGATTCAGGTCTACTTTCTTAAATAACCTGAAGTTCACAACATCACAACCATCTTACATCAGCGTACTGGAAAGACGCCAACTCACAGATTCAGGTCTACTTTCTTAAATAACCTGAAGTTCACTACATCACAACCATCTTACATCAGCGTACTGGAAAGACGCCAACTCACAGATTCAGGTCTACTTTCATAAATAACATGAAGTTCACTACATCACAACCATCTTACATCAGCGTACTGGATATATACGCCAACTCACAGATTCAGGTCTACTTTCGTAAATAACCGGAAGTTCACTACATCACAACCATCTTACATCAGCGTACTGGAAAGACGACAACTCACAGATTCAGGTCTACTTTCTTAAATAACCTGAAGTTCACTACATCACAACCATCTTACATCAGCGTACTGGAAAGACGCCAACTCACAGATTCAGGTCTACTTTCTTAAATATCCTGAAGTTCACTACATCACAACCATCTTACATCAGCGTACTGGAAAGACGCCAACTCACAGATTCAGGTCTACTTTCTTAAATAACCTGAAGTTCACTACATCACAACCATCTTACATCAGCGTACTGGAAAGACGCCAACTCACAGATTCAGGTCTACTATCATAAATAACATGAAGTTCACTACATCACAACCATCTTACATCAGCGTACTGGATATATACGCCAACTCACAGATTCAGGTCTACTTTCGTAAATAACCGGAAGTTCACTACATCACAACCATCTTACATCAGCGTACTGGAAAGACGACAACTCACAGATTCAGGTCTACTTTCTTAAATAACCTGAAGTTCACTACATCACAACCATCTTACATCAGCGTACTGGAAAGACGCCAACTCACAGATTCAGGTCTACTTTCATAAATAACCTGAAGTTCACTACATCACAACCATCTTACATCAGCGTACTAGAAAGACGCTAACTCACAGATTCAGGTCTACTTTCTTAAATAACCTGAAGTTCACAACATCACAACCATCTTACATCAGCGTACTGGAAAGACGCCAACTCACAGATTCAGGTCTACTTTCTTAAATAACCTGAAGTTCACTACATCACAACCATCTTACATCAGCGTACTGGAAAGACGCCAACTCACAGATTCAGGTCTACTTTCTTAAATATCCTGAAGTTCACTACATCACAACCATCTTACATCAGCGTACTGGAAAGACGCCAACTCACAGATTCAGGTCTACTTTCATAAATAACCTGAAGTTCACTACATCACAACCATCTTACATCAGCGTACTAGAAAGACGCTAACTCACAGATTCAGGTCTACTTTCATAAATAACCTGAAGTTCACAACATCACAACCATCTTACATCAGCGTACTGGAAAGACGCCAACTCACAGATTCAGGTCTACTTTCATAAATAACCTGAAGTTCACTACATCACAACTATCTTACATCAGCGTACTAGAAAGACGCTAACTGACAGATTCAGGTCTACTTTCTTAAATAACCTGAAGTTCACTACATCACAACCATCTTACATCAGCGTACTGGAAGGACGCCAACTCACAGATTCAGGTCTACTTTCATAAATAACATGAAGTTCACTACATCACAACCATCTTACATCAGCGTACTGGATATATAGGCCAACTCACAGATTCAGGTCTACTTTCGTAAATAACCGGAAGTTCACTACATCACAACCATCTTACATCAGCGTACTGGAAAGACGACAACTCACAGATTCAGGTCTACTTTCTTAAATAACCTGAAGTTCACTACATCACAACCATCTTACATCAGCGTACTGGAAAGACGCCAACTCACAGATTCAGGTCTACTTTCATAAATAACCTGAAGTTCACTACATCACAACCATCTTACATCAGCGTACTAGAAAGACGCTAACTCACAGATTCAGGTCTACTTTCTTAAATAACCTGAAGTTCACAACATCACAACCATCTTACATCAGCGTACTGGAAAGACGCCAACTCACAGATTCAGGTCTACTTTCTTAAATAACCTGAAGTTCACTACATCACAACCATCTTACATCAGCGTACTGGAAAGACGCCAACTCACAGATTCAGGTCTACTTTCTTAAATAACCTGAAGTTCACAACATCACAACCATCTTACATCAGCCGTACTGGAAAGACGCCAACTCACAGATTCAGGTCTACTTTCTTAAATAACCTGAAGTTCACTACATCACAACCATCTTACATCAGCGTACTGGAAAGACGCCAACTCACAGATTCAGGTCTACTTTCTTAAATAACCTGAAGTTCACTACATCACAACCATCTTACATCAGCGTACTGGAAAGACGCCAACTCACAGATTCAGGTCTACTTTCTTAAATAACCTGAAGTTCACTACATCACAACCATCTTACATCAGCATACTAGAAAGACGCCAACTCACAGATTCAGGTCTACTTTCTTAAATAACCTGAAGTTCACTACATCACAACCATCTTACATCAGCGTACTGGAAAGATGCCAACTCACAGATTCAGGTCTACTTTCATAAATAACCTGAAGTTCACTACATCACAACCATCTTACATCAGCGTACTGGATATATAGGCCAACTCACAGATTCAGGTCTACTTTCGTAAATAACCGGAAGTTCACTACATCACAACCATCTTACATCAGCGTACTGGAAAGACGCCAACTCACAGATTCAGGTCTACTTTCTTAAATAACCTGAAGTTCACTACATCACAACCATCTTACATCAGCGTACTGGAAAGACGCCAACTCACAAATTCAGGTCTACTTTCTTAAATAACCTGAAGTTCACTACATCACAACCATCTTACATCAGCGTACTGGAAAGACGCCAACTCACAGATTCAGGTCTACTTTCATAAATAACCTGAAGTTCACTACATCACAACCATCTTACATCAGCGTACTAGAAAGACGCTAACTCACAGATTCAGGTCTACTTTCTTAAATAACCTGAAGTTCACAACATCACAACCATCTTACATCAGCGTACTGGAAAGACGCCAACTCACAGATTCAGGTCTACTTTCTTAAATAACCTGAAGTTCACTACATCACAACCATCTTACATCAGCGTACTGGAAATACGCCAACTCACAGATTCAGGTCTACTTTCATAAATAACATGAAGTTCACTACATCACAACCATCTTACATCAGCGTACTGGAAAGACGCCAACTCACAAATTCAGGTCTACTTTCTTAAATAACCTGAAGTTCACTACATCACAACCATCTTACATCAGCGTACTGGAAAGACGCCAACTCACAGATTCAGGTCTACCTTCATAAATAACCTGAAGTTCACTACATCACAACCATCTTACATCAGCGTACTAGAAAGACGCTAACTCACAGATTCAGGTCTACTTTCTTAAATAACCTGAAGTTCACTACATCACAACCATCTTACATCAGCGTACTGGAAAGACGCCAACTCACAGATTCAGGTCTACTTTCTTAAATAACCTGAAGTTCACTACATCACAACCATCTTACATCAGCGTACTGGATATATAGGCCAACTCACAGATTCAGGTTGAGACCCATCCCCCCCACCAAAGCTGGAAAGCGTGCCAACCGGGGGATGGCTCAAACCAAGTCGAGCGATGGGATCACGGGTGGCAGTTGGAGGGTCCAAAATAAAACTCGGCAGCTGAGCAAAACTACTTTTTATTACCAAGTAAAAAAAACCATAAAACAAAAACGGCAGAAGGCCACGATATAAAATAGGCAGAAGGCCACAATATAAATTCTCACTTAAATAAATAATAATAAACACTAAATTAACAAGATACAACACATAAACTACAGAAACAACAAACTCCACAAATACCAAAATTAACAAATTAACAACTACATGGCCTATCTGCAGCATAGCCTGAGACACCCCAAAACGTAAGAAAAATTTAATAGGCCCCAACTAAAAGTGAAGAAAATTATAAAATTTTTGGTATCACCAATTACACCGGCAATTTGGCCCGCATCCCTTGATTCCACCGGGCCAGGGAGTAAGCCGGAACCCCTGGGCAGCTCCGAATTAAAAGTTAAGCAAAAGCACCATAATCCCCTTTTGGTGAAAGTTTAAAAATTAAATAATTTAAAAGAAAATCTAACACGGTACCGTTCTATTATCCCCTGACATCAATAATACAATTAACAACGAGAAAATAAATAACGATCACTAGGCCTAAACATATAAATAAATAACATGACTTAACCATAGGGACCTAACAACTATAAAATCTAAAAGATATAACAACAAATAAAACTAATTAATTAATAACAAGGAATATAAACTAATTAAATATTAACACCCAAAAAGTTCTTTTGGTATTTCAAGTTTTCCTGCCTTCAATAAAAAAAAATATATAAGTCCCCATGGCTGTTTCATCCATCACTTTGTCCCAGTTTAGAAGTTTAGGCCTAGGCCACAAATTAAACAGTTCCACAAACTTTTTTTCTTCTTTTACAAAAATTTAACCAGCAAAACCCCCAGCTCAGCCGCCGGGAAAAAAGATGGAGCGAACTGACCTGAGGACTGAAGACTTCTACCACCAAAGATGTAGTGCGGGTAGTGGGCAACTCCAGGCTCCAACATGGTCCTCAGGCCAGGCTAGCAGTGAAGATGATAGAACATTGCCCGGACGACCGGCTGAGGGTTGAAAGTCCCACTCAAGGACCCTGGACTGTAAGGCACAACACACAGCACATCAAATCCAGTCCAGCCATCACAACAAAATATTACACATAACAACTAAAAATATAAGGGTGCCTGATTTAACAAAACTTAACATGAAGAGACAAACTTATACATGATTGGAGGGAGAGATTAACTTTAGGCTATGAAAAATTATGTTGGAAAACAGATTTAAGACAAATTACAAATTAACAAATTATAAAAGAATTAATTACGTATATGGAACTAAAAATGACAAACTGAGAACTAGGCTATTGAAACATGAGCAATCTGTCATAACATGAAAAGCTAAAGATAGGCTTGGTTATTGTCAAAGAACAAAAAATATGGTAAATCGGTAACTACAACTGTAGAAAGGCTCAACAAAACATTATACAGAACTACTATTAAATATGAAACCAGAGATAATAAAGCAATTAAAGTCAAAAAGGTAACAATGAGCACATGGCTCGAACCTAGGTTAAAACATCTAGACAAAGAATATAAATTTAACAAAACTCTGAAAATACAAGTAAGAACGATTAAATATTATTGAAACAAAATATTTTCACCAAAAGGGTGCTTAGATATTAAAACTCACAAAATGAACACTTACGTTTTAGTGTGTCTAGCTGGTCATAACGTAATTCTGCAGGCAGCACAAGACAACTGAACAGCCAGGCCAACCTGACCGAAGCTGCTGGAACCCGGAACGAAACGGAACTGGGCCAACGGCTACCAAAGTACGCAAATCGCCGGGCAAAAGCGAATCTCAGGCAGCCTGGCAGACAACAACGAAAAAACGAAACTGTACCGGTCCAAGACCCGGTACAACCTCCCTCTGCAAACCTCAACACACCCAGGCAGGGGAGAACACTCGGTACCTCAGGGAACCAAGAGAAGACGAAGACCTCCGAAGAGTGGTGTTCCAAGGACGTCCAAGAGAAACTAAGAGGGGAAACCCCTCGAACAGGGAGCAAACTACCCTGACTGTCGGGCCCGACAAGAAAAAAGAGAGAAAGAAGACTCTCAGAACAGCCACCTAGGGCGCAGAGGTGATCAATCTCTTTGCCCCAAGAAACCCCCAGGAACACCAACTCCTGGATCAACCGTTCCCCGGAAAGCCTTAAGCTGGGACACATGGGCTTTCCTAAACACCCTGCCTGACTGGGGATCAACCAGCAGAGCAGTCACCGGTGACAAAAACCTGTCGATGCGGTGGGGACCAGACCACCGATAGCACAACTTTGCAGCTCTTCGTTCCGCGGCCGAACTGACCGGGTGAGCCTGACAAAGAACCAGATCTCCAACCTGAAAAGGGTTAGGAGTACGACCCTTATCATACCTCCTCCTCACTCTCTCTCTAGCACGTAGCAGGTTGCGCCGAGCAGCCCGCCACGTGGACACTACGTCAGTGGCACCTGGCGTAGGTAGAAGATCCTCTAACCTCCACAAGTTGGACAAAGGGTTGTTAGGAGGGTAGCCATGTAGAATTTCGAAGGGAGTGGCATTGTGACTCTCATGCTTGGAAGAATTAAAAGCAAGCTGGAGCCAAGAGAGACTCTCATCCCAGGTGTTCTGCTTCTCAGCATGGAAAGTAATAAGGGCAGACCGAAGATTGCGGTTGAACCGCTCTGCATGAGAAGGCTGTGGGTAATAAGGAGAGGTAGTCACATGCCTGATACCATTGCCAAAACAGAACCTACGAAACTCATGGGAGGTAAACTGGCTACCGTTGTCGGACACAAGAGTGGAAGGCACACCAAAGTGCTGGAAGAGTTGGGACTGGAGAGCACGGATGGTGAGCTTAGCCGTGGCACTCCGAAGTGGGAAAAGCCAAACGAACTTCGAGAAAGCATCCACACAAACAAGTAGGTAGGAGCTACCTGACTTGCTACGGGGAAAAGGACCCACGTAGTCGATGAACACCTTCTCAAAAGGACGCTCGGCCACCTCAGAAGATAACAACCCTAACCTTGCATTCTGACTAGGCTTGCTGAGAGAGCACAGGTGACAAGCCCGCACTCTGCCAGCAACATCCCGGTCCATGCCCTTCCAGATGAAGTACCTACGAATCTTAGCGATGGTCTTATGAATGCCAAGATGACCGCCCACAAGAGAAGAGTGATAATACTGAAAGACCATCGGTACTAGATGACTAGGCAGCACTACACGGGGTTCACCCCTCTGTCGAGGACGGCAACAGAGGACCCCTTTGGACAGAAAATAGGGAGGGTGGGCACCTCCCTCTTGAAGCTCACCTAAGATGACTGACAGCTCGGGATCTTTCTGCTGATGGGACAGTAGGTCGTCAAAAGCCAGAGGAAAATCCAGAAGAACAGCACCACACTGAGCAACAGCCTCAGTCGGTGGATCACTGGGTTCGTGGTACATGCGGGAAAGAGCATCCGCGATGACATTCTGGGTACCCCTAAGATGTTGGACTCGGAACTTAAAAGCAGAAATTTTGACCACCCAGCGACCAATTTTCCCGAGCTGTCGGGGATGGGCAAGAAGCCAAGACAGTGCCTGATTGTCCGTCTCCAGCAAGAACTCAGCGTGTTCCAAGAAACGCCGAAACTTGTCCGTACCAAAGACAACAGCCAGACACTCTAACTCATAGATGGAAGAAGCTTTCCTTTCCTGGTGAGACAACGTCCTCGAAGCAAAAGCGATGGGCTGCCTGACCCCATCAAACTCCTGAGAAAGAACAGCAGCAACGGCGGAGGAGGAGGCATCAGTCTGAAGAATAAATTCTCTACTAAAATCAGGCATACGCAGGACAGGAGGTTGCATGATAGCCTCCTTGAGAGCGTCAAAGGCAGTCTGCTGAGCTTGGCCCCACACAAAAGGGACACCTTTCTTTCGCAACTCGTTCAACGGGGCAGCAAGCTCGGCCACGTTAGGGATGAAGCGACGGTAAAAATTCACCATCCCCACAAAACGGGCAATCCCCTTTGCATCTCTGGGAGGAGGAAAATCCCGAATGCCCTGGGTCCTCGCAGGATCTATGCAGACGCCTCGAGAAGAGATAAGATGACCCAGAAAAGAAATCTCAGGACGAGCAAAAGTGACTTTCTCTGGATTGACGGTAAGGCCAGCTGATTTGAGGCGACTAAGAACTTCCTCCAGATGTTGCATGTGTTCCCCGAAAGTCTCACTGTAGACAAGAAGATCGTCCAGGTAATTGAAAACAAACTTGAACTTCACATCATGGAAGATGGAATCAAGCAGACGAGTAAGAGTCTGGGCACCCACAGCAAGACCCATAGGAACCCTAGTGAACTGGTAAAGATTCCAGGGAACACAGAAGCTAGTCATAGGCCGTGATTCCTTCTTCAATGGAATCTGATGGTAGGCCTGGTTTAAATCGAAAACACTGAAAACTTAGCCTTACCGAACCAATCAAACGCCGAATGCAAATCAGGCAGAGGTACCGAGTCAATAGCGACCTTAGCGTTGAGCCTCCGATAATCCATCACAAGCCTAGACTTACCATTAGGCTTGGGCACAAGGAAAGCTGGACTGGCATAAGCAGAACGAGACGGTTCAATCACACCCTTGCTCAGAAGATCTTCGATCATAGCCCTCATAACCTCCATCTTTGGGGGAGCAAGTTTGTACGGATGACTTCTAACTGGCTGAGAATCGGTGAGGTGGATCTCATACTCCAGAAGAGAAGTGACCCCAAGCTCAGCCGTAAGCACATCAGGAAACCGCAAACACAGCCTCCTAATGGCCTCCGCCTGCTCAGGGGGGAGATGACCAACCGGATCCACCTTGGGTTGTTCGGGCTCCAA
>JAQJVL010010317.1:0-12779 GCA_035578905.1 Stictocephala bisonia
GAACTAACTTGGATGTAAGACTTTGAGAACATCATTAGAGAAACTACAGATTCTAATTATGAATGCCTATCAAAGGGGATTCGTCAACTTATACGAAAGCAGAATCAAGATTGTTCGTAAGAAACTATTTCTTAATTTACTCATTTTACTATTAATGAGATTTTCAGCTTACTAATAACTATATATAAAGTATATAAAGTGACAATTTGCAATGCCTCGTAGAAGGTAAAGTAAAATAAAAATAATAATACTCGTAATATAACCGTACATTATTGTTGGTTTTAATCACAAATTGTTTTCATATAAAAGATTCCAGCAATTAAACAACTAACACTTTTACTAAAAATAGTTCCATTGTAACTTCTTTATAATAACTAGCTTCTTTGAGATAACTAGACTTAAATAATTTTAATAGCAAGATAATACTTATGAATTTTATTCATATTTTCGTACATCCGTGATAATAAGAATAATTTAAATCGTTCCAAAGCATTATGTAATTGTTTTAAGAGTTATATTTTTTTAAAGAGATTTCGAGCCCATAAAACCATTTACTTATATTTTTTCTTAACAAAATAATTTATTTTTTAGTTAAAAATAATAACTATATTAGTTGTTCTATTATTTTATAAATTCAACAATTATGATACCAAAAAAATTACCTACAAATAAAAAATTTAACTATTTTAACAAATTTAATATTGTTTAAAAATATATATATTTTCTTAAAATTAAATTAACTTGATGTTTAACGCAATATATAAATTATATACAACTCTCTCTCTCTCTCGTCAATCTAAATTTAACTAAAAAAAAAGATAATTTTTTACGGTAGACTATTTACTTGTTGTAAATGCTAAGGAAAAGCACAACTTCATATTTTTCCATATTTAAACGGGTAAGAGGAAATTATTGTTTATTATCTTCATCATTAACTTTTTCGTACATTTGCGAGTTTATTTTTCAATTAATTACTCCTTGAATTGTGTATTTACTTATCTCATTACAAGTGGTACATTACAGCTTCTAGTTAAATAAACACCTTTTGGTAATGTTGTTCTATTATTATTAGTAAAATCTTTTTTCTTCTTTGAGTTCTTTATTGGAAAGAATATTTCAAAATAAATAATACAAACATTCTCAATGATTCAAATTTTTTAGTTTTTTTGTGTGAGGCCTTTCGACTACAACTGAGAAAATTTGAAGTTCCAAAACAAGTTAGAAATAATCAATATTTAGATGCATCTGAAAAATTCTAAAATAAAAAAAATTAATTTATTGTAAATAAAGATCCACCAAACATTAAAAGTTACCCTTTATACAGTAAAAATTAACTGAAAATGATTATTTATATTTAAATATACACATTTTAAATTTATTTTCTTTAAACCTAACAAATGTTGAAAATAGTATAATTATATATTTTGTAAACAAGTTTTTTTTTTTTTTTTTTTTTTTTTTTTTTTTTTTAAGATTACCTTTTGTTGGTATCTGAAGATGCCTCCGTTGACGGTGAAAGGTAAAACGTGAAATACATTTTATTGTAATTACTTAGAATCTTTAAACTATTTATTTTACACTAGTATACATCTACTCGTTAAATCAACATATTGTTGTAGTACTGTATTTACATTGTGATTCATTATTGTGCATTATAATGCTTTTAAAACATATATTGCCATTTTATTCTATAATGTGAGTTGATATATTGTAAATGTATGAATGTATTTTTTTTTATATTTTTCATTTTGTTTTATGTAATTGATTTATAACTTAATTATTGGTTGTCGAGTTGAGTGAAGAATGGATTATGAGATATGATAGTAAGTGTTTCTCGGACATGTCAGGTTGTTTGTAAACTAGGTGACTGAACATAACGTAAACCTTTAATAGGTGTAAAGTTGTAACTAATGAATGATGAGATCTGAGTTTTGTACCGGGTCTTTGACCGGTACATTACGTTTTTTTTTTCGTCGTTGTCTGCCAGGCTGCCTGAGATTCGCTTTTGCCCTGCGTTTCGCGTAGTTGGTGGCCGTTGGCCCGGTTCCGTTTCGTTCCGGTTTCCAGCAGCTTCGGTCAGGTTGGCCGTCTTCTAGATTGTTCGAGTAGTTCTAGTTTCTCTGGAGCCTTCGTCGATCAGGTTGGCCGTCATTTTGTCTTTGGCTCTGCCTGCTGAGATTACTATGTTAGGCTAAGGTTCCCAAAACGTAAGTGTTCTTTTGTAATTTCTAATATTTAATCACCCTTTTGGTGAAAATACTTTTGTTTCATTGAAAATATTAATCGGGCTTAGTTGTGTTTTCAGGGTTTTGTTAAATTTGTGTTCTTTGTCTAGATGTTTCTCAGACTAGGTTAAAGCCATGTGCTTCCATGTTACTTTTTACCGTTAATTACCGTTAATGCTTTTTATATCTGCCTTTATTTTCAATTGTAATTCTGTATAATGTTTATTGAGCCTTTTTACAGTTGTAGTTACCGATTTACCATTTTTTTTTTGTTCTTTGCCAATAACCTAGCCTAGCTGTACTCTTTGATTTTCATGTTATAACCTATTGCTCATGTATCCATAGCCTAGTTTTCAGTTTGTCATTTTTAGTTCCATATACGTAATTACGTTTTTTATAATTTGTTAAGTTGTAATTTGTTTTAAATCTGTTTTCCAACATAAATTTTCATAGCCTAAAAATAGGCCTTTTATTTTCTAGTGTGCTTTAATCATGTACAATTTTGTCTGTTCCTGTTTTGTTGCCATTTCTTATATCAGTTGTTATGTGTAATATTTTGTTGTGATGGCTGGACTGTGTTTAATGGCTGTGTTTGACCTTGCAGTCCAGGGTCCTTGAGTAGGACGTTTCTACCCTCAGCCTGCCGTCCGGGGAGTTCTACCATCCAAACTGCTAGCCTGGCCTGAGGACCATGTTGGAGCCTGGAGGCGCCGCTACCCGCTCTACATCTTTGTGGTATAAGTCTCCTGTCCTCAGGTCAGTGTATTCCATGTTTTTGTTTCCCGGCGGCTGAGCTGGGGGCTGTTGAAATTTTTACATAAAAAAAAATAAACCAAGAAAAACAGTGAAATACAGGAAATATAAAAGAAGAAAAAAAAGTTTGTGGAACTGTTTAATTTGTGGCCTAGGCCTAAACTGGAACAGTGATTGATGAAACAGCCATGGGGACTTATATTTTTTTTTATTTAAAAAGAAAAGCTTCAAAAATACACAAAGAATATTTTTGATGTTAATATTTATTTATATTTATTGTTAGTTATTTAATTAGTTTTATTTGTTGTTATATCTTTTTTAGATTTTATAGTTGTTAGGTCCCTATGGTTAAGTTATGTTATTTATTTGTATGTTTAGGCCTAGTGATCGTTATTATATTTTTTTATTAAGTGTATTCGGGGGGTTCTGAAGTGAATTTTTACTAGAACGGTACCGGGTTATATTTTTTTTAAATTGTTTAATTTTTAATCTTTCACCAAAAGGGGATTATTGTTAACTTCTAATTCGGAGCTGCCCCGGGATTCCGGCTTACTCCCGGGCCTCGGTGGAATCAAGGGATGTGGGCCAAATTGCCGGCTTAATTGGTGATACCAAAATTTTTATAATTGTCTTCACTTTTAATTGGGGCTTTAATTGCTCACGTTTTGGGTGTCTCTGGCTAGACTGCAGATAGGCCATACACCATGTAGTTGTTAATTGTTGAATTTGGTATTTGTAGAGTTTGTTGTTCTTGTAGCTTTTGTGTGTATTGTTATTTATTTAAGTGCAAATTTATATGCTGGCCTTCTGCCTATTTAATATTGTGGCCTTCTGCCATTTGAGTAATTAATATATTTTTTTATTGCTTTTGAATAATAAAATTAGTTTTGCTCAGCTGCCGAGTGTTATTTTGACCCTCCAACTGCCACCCGTGATCCCATCGCTCGACTTGTTTTGGGCCATTTCCCCCAGTTGGCACGCTTTCCAGCTTTGGTGGGGGGATGGGTCTCAATTGGTAGCAGAGCGTGGTTGCCTAAAAAAAAAAAAAAGGAAACAAATAAATAATTATTTAAAAACAAAAACAATTAGAAAACCAAATAAATAATTTAACTTGTAAAATAAAAAAAAAAAAAAAATAAATAAAATAAAAAACCTAGGCAATCCGTTTGGTTACTTTGTTGAATGGGTTTCATGGGTGGATTGGAGTGGTCGGCTGTGGCTTGGTAGGCTGAGGGTTTTGTTCGTCTTTGACCCTGGAGTTGTCGTTTTTTTGTGTATTTTGTTGAGAATTTTGTTTTGCGAGATGGCCTATCTGCAGAATGTTGCCCTCCTGGTCAAGGAGGAGTTGATATTTGAGGTTGAGGTCGCGGGGTGGTGTGACTCCGGAGGGTGATGTTCTGAATCTCCGGAGGTTGCTCGCGGGAGCAGTTGTCCGCGGGTACGGGCGGTGGGATTGGTGCTGACCCTACTGGAGGTTGTGGGATGAGTTGGCTGTTTGTAAACGCAAGGTGGAAGATTGGGAAGGTGGTGTTAGAGGATTTGCAGTTTGAACCTCCAGCAGGTCAGACCGGGCCTGCCGCCTTGCACGTTTTTGGGGCATCTGCTTGCCCGTTTAAGGGCTGGTCAAACCGGTCACCGGGGTTGGAAACCATCGGATAGGGCGTGGATCTTGGAGAGTGTGTCTAGGCTGGATGAGATTTTTCAGGCACTCTCCGGGTCCACGACTCCTACGGGTCTGGGTCAGCGGCCTATTTTCACACTGTCGCCTAACGTGTCGAGGCCGCAGGCTGAGACAACGGCTCTCACTGTGCCTGAGGTTCCTTCTGAGCCTGCAGGAGTTTCTGTTGAGGTTGCTTGTGGTTCGGCTCCAGCTGCCGTTCCTACTGCTTCTTTGGGGTTCACCTGCTCTTCTGCAGCTGAGCTACCACAAGCTACCTAACCCTCTCACGCCCATGATCCAGAATCTCCCTGTGATCGATGGGATGGATCCTGAGGAGCTTCTCAAGTTTCTGGTTGGCCTTTCTCAGACTTAGTGAGATGCCCGGCATGCAGGCTGGGGACTTGCTTCGTCTGGTTTTCCCGTATTGCAGAGGTCCCGTTGGGGAGTTAATGAGTTCTGTCTTGGCCCAGTGAAGCCTCATTGACCTCGTTCCACCGAGAGTTACTTTCGTCATTCTTCACAATTCGACTCAGGAGAGGATGGTCATGGACGAGTATTTGTTTATTTATCGGTCGCAGGGGTAGGGCGAAGTCTCTTCTCTCTGGCAGCCTATGTCTCTTCATCAAGGAAGCTCGTCAAGCGGTTGCGTCCTCACCCATTCTGTAGCTGACGACCGTTACAGGTTTTTTTTGAGGTGGGGTGGTGGGTCATCCTGGACTGGCATTTGTTCTCCCAGAAGAAACGGTTGCAGAGTTGTGTTTTTTGCTGGTGTTCCTTCGCCCATTTTTTATCGGGAAGCTAGCGTCATCTGTGGCATATTATGTTTTCCGCGCGCAGCATGCAGGTTCTCAGTACCAGCAAGGGAGGTGATACTGAGAGTCATCGTGCTCACCCCACCCGTTCGAGACAAACGCTATTGTCATGTAAGGAATATGTGAAGTACGACAAACAGGCCATGAATAGGTCAATGGGCGGTTCAGTGGGACACTTCTTAACTTGAGTCGAGTGTGCTACTAAGGGGATTCCGCGAAGTTGTGTCTTCTCTATGAGAGAGCTTATGTGGCCGAAGCCTGTGCACATTCTACGTGACTGTCCACGTCTCGAGGTCGTGTGGCGGGAACTCGCTCAGCGCGAGGGGGTTGCGCTCACAGTAGACTCCCCGACGTTTGTTGTCGACTTGACCGACGCCATTTGCCTCTGACACGAGCCCATAGGCAGAGTGTCGGGGATTTTTCGGGCCTTGCAGGCATGGTGCTTCCCGGGGACATATTGCGAGTCACCTCGGTGTGTCCTGGCCGTTTTATGTATCTTTTGGTGGTACGAGTGTGTTCGAGCCCTTCTATGATTCTGGTTCGGCGGCAATGCTGTAATCATCAAGACCTATTTCTCTTTTTTGAGTCCCATGAGCGGCCTTAGTACTTGTCAGGCAAGCACCGAGCCTACTCGTTCTCATACTTGCTGGACGGCATCCCAAACTCCTCTACCTATAATACTAAAGAGGCGTATTTTCCATTTAAATGTTGAAGAGTTGGATCTATTCCTGGAGGTTGGGTGTTTTCTGTTGCCAACGACCTTTGCGGTTATCTGTATCTTCTAGGTTGCAGACATTTATTTTCTAAGAGTGGTATTCGGTGCTATGACCCCAAGAATCGCCAGATTTATTTTCTTCAAGGTTAAAATACGGTCGAGTTTTGAGGAGTGCCATCTATATAAGGAGGTATTCTGGAACTGCCCGTCTCGGGCAAGTCGGAGAGAGCTGGGTTTCTGTGAGCTACCCGACACACGGTCCCAGGAGCGGATTCCGGTTTGAGGTTCATCTCCCCCTGAGCCGGCGGAGGCCATTAGGAGGCTGTTTTTGCGGTTTCCTGATGGAGATTGGTCTTACCTTACGTGCTGAGTAAGGCTTGGGGTCACTAGAAAAGTATCTCTTCTGGACATTATGAGATTCCACCTCACTTGATTCTCAGCCCCGTTAGAAGTCATGCCGTACAAACTTCTTGCTTTCCCCCAAAGATGGAGGGTTATGAGGGCTATGATTTGATTGATCTTTCTGAGTCAAGAGGGTGTGTTGAACCTTGTGATTGAAAAGTTCTGTTCGCTCGTTCAGCTTAAGTCCATTCCCAGCTTCTATTCTTGAGTGCTCCAGCCTAGCATAGGTTAAGTCTGTTGCTTGTGTATGGATTATCGGAGGCTCAACCGCTAAGTCTCTATTGACTCGGTACCGGATCTGCCTGATATTTGCATTCTGCGTTTTCTGAATTGGGTTCGGTAAAGGGAGCTACAGATTTTCAAGTGTTTTCGATTTGAAACCAAGGCCTACATTCCAGATTCCATTGAAAGAAGGAATCACGGCCTATGTCTAATCTTCTGTTTCCCAGGAATCATTTACCGTTGCACTAGGGTTCCTATGGGTCTATGCTTGTGGGTGCCCCGAAGACTCGTACTCGTACTGCTTGATTCCATCTTCTCCATGATGTGAATTCAAGATTGTTTTCATCAATCAACCTAGGACTATCTTCTGTGCTACAGTTAGACTTATCGGGGAACACATGCAACATCAGGTAGGAAGTTTCTGTTAGTCGCCTACAAACTCAGGAGCTGGCCTTACCGGTCAATCCAGAGAAAGTCACTTTTGCTCGTCCTAGATATTTCTTACACTGTGTCAACTTATCTCTTCTCGAGGCTTCTGCATAGATCCCTGCGAGGACCCAGAGGCATTCGGGATTTTCCTCTCTCCCATAGATCCAAGGGATTGTCCCGATTGCGTGGGAGATGGTTAATTTTTAAAACCATCGCTTCATCCCTAACGTGGGCCGAGCATGCTGCCTGTGCCCCTTTGAACGAAGCTGCGAAAGAAGGGGTCCCTTTTTGTTGGGGCCGAAGCTCAGCAGACTCCTTTGATGCTCTCAAGGAGGCTATCATGCAACTCCGTCCTGTCGTATATGCCTGATTCAGCAGAGAAATTGTGTCTTCTTCAGACTGATGCCTCCTCCTCCCGCCATTGCCTGCTGTTTCCTTTCCTCATGAGTTTGATGGGGTCAGGCAGCCCATCAGCTTTGCTTCTAGCACGTTGTTCTCACCAGGGAAAGAGAAAGCCTTCTTCCATCTATGATTAGAGTGTCTGGCTGTTGTCATTTGGGTACGGACAAGTTTTGGGCGTTTTCTTGACATACCTGAGTTCTTGCTGGAGACGACAATCAGGCACTATCTTGGCTTCTTGCCCATAAAAGACCCCGACAGCTACGGGAAAATTGGTCTCTGGGTGGGTCAAAATTTCTGTCCTTTAAAGTTCCGATTTCAAACATCTTATGGGTACCCAGAATGTACCATACGGCGGATGCTCTTATCCCGCATTTTACCAATAACGAACCCAGTTGATCCAACGCTACAGAGGCTTGTTTGCTCAGTGTGGAGCTGTTGCTTCTGGCGATTTTCCTCTGTGCTATTGGACTCTGCGACGACGCTACTGTCCCATCAGCAGAAAAAACCTGATCTGTCAAGATCATCTTAGGTGAGACTTAAGAGGGAGGTGCCCACCCACCCTATTTTCTGCCAAAAGGGGTACTCTGTTGCCGTCCTCGTCGACAGAGGGAGTGAACCCCGTAGTACAGTGCTTCCTAGTCATCTAGTACCGATGCGGTCTTGTCAGTATTATCCACTCTTCCCTGCGTGGGGCGGGGCAATCTTGGCATTCATAAGACCATCGCTAAGATTCGGTAGGTACTTCATCTGGAAGGGCATGTGACCGGTATGATGCTGCAGATTGCGGGCTTGTCACTTGAGCTCTACTCACAAGCCCTAGTCCCAGAATGCAAGTTTAGGTTTTTATCTTCTGATGTGCCTGAGCGTCCTTTTGAGAAGGTGTTCAACGACTACGTGGGTCCTTTTCCCCCGAAGCATGTCAGGTGAGCTCTACCTACTTGTTTGTGTGGATGCTTTCTCGAAGTTCCGTTTGGCTTTTCCCACCTGCGTAGTGCCACGGCTCAGCTCACCATCCAGTGCTCGTCCAGTCCCAACTCAATCCAAGCCACCTTTGGTGTGCTCTTCCACTCTTGTGTCCGGACAACGTTAGCGCCAGTTTACCTCCCATGATTTACGTAGGTTCTGTTTCTGAGGCAATGGTAAATCAGCGCATGTGACTACCTCTCCTTATTACCCACAGCCTTCTCATGTCAGAGCGGTTCAATCGAAACCGTGACAATCTTCGGTTTCTGGCCCTTAATCCTTCCATTGCTGAGAAGGCAGAAACACACACTGGGCATTGAGAGTCTCTCTTATTGGCTCGAGCATGCTTTTATTCTTCTATCACAAGCATAGAGTCACAATGCCACTCCCTTTCGAGATACTACATGGCTACCCTCCTAAATACAACCTTTGTCCAACTTGTGGAGGGCTTAGAGGATCCTTCTACCAACGCCAGGTGCCACTGACAGTAGGTTGCGTCAGCACGCGAGGGTTGGGGCGGGCATTACTCATAGGCGCAATCCTGCTACGTACAAAGAGTGAGAAGATAGTTGCGGAGAGGAAAGGTAATTTATAAGGGTGATGTTCGATGTAGCTCCTAACACCGATTTCAGGTTGGAGATCTGGTTCTTTGTCAGAAGCTCACCCGGTCAGTATCGGCGTCCGCGGAACGAAAGAGCTGCAGAAGGTTGAGCTATCGGGTGGTCGGTCCCCACCGCAATCGACAGGTTTTTGTCACCGATTGACTGCTCTGCAGGTTGATCCAACATCAGGTGGCAGGGCGACGTTAAGTGAAACCCATGTGAGTCCCAGCTTAAGCTCTTCCTCGGGTAACGTTTGGGTCCAGTGAGATGGGAGGTGTTCCTGGGGAGGTTTCCCTTGGGGCAAAAGAAGATTGATCACCTCTGCGCCCAAGGTGGCTGTTACTGAGAGAGTCCTTCTTTCTGTCTCTTTCTGAGTGGGAGGTCGGGGGTCGTGGTGACTTCCAACACAAGTCCTATGTTGTTAGTCTTTTGACATTAACCCTGTTTTGCGAAGAGGGATTATTCTCTATCAGCCGCTCATTGAGGTTTCTCTGAGACGTCCTTGGAGCACCACTCTTCGGAGGTCATCGTCTTCTCTTGGTTTCCCTGAGTACCGAGTGTTCTCCCCCGCCTGGGTGTGATTGAGGTTTTCCAGAGGGAGGATGTACAGGGTCTTTGACCGGTACATAACCTTTTTTTTCGTCGTTGGATCCTGCCAGGCCTACACCTGGAGAGTTCCGCTTTTGCCTGCGTTTTCGCGTATATTGGGTTGGCCGTTGGGCCCGGTCCGTTCGTTCCGGTTTCCAGCAGCTTCGGTCAGGTTGGCCGTCTTCCCCTCTAGAATTGATTCGAGTAGTTCTAAGTTTCATCTTGGAGCCTTCGTCGGTCTAGGTTAGGCCGTCAGTTTATGATCTTTTGGTTCTCTAGCTGAGAGCCTGACGACTGAGGATATATAACTAATTTAGGCTAACTGGGTTACCCAAAACGTAAGTGTTCTTTTGTAATGATCTAATATTAAATCACCCTTTTGGTGAAAATACTTTTGTTTCATTGAAATATTAATCGGTGCTTTAGTTTGTTTTCAGGGTTAATCACTGTTAAATTGTGTTATCTTGTCCTAGCAAGTTTCTCAGAACTACAAAGGTATAAAGCCATGTCTACCATTTAACTTTTTACCGTTAATTACCGTTAATGCTTTTTATATCTGCCTTATTAATTTTTCAATTGTAATTCTGTAATAATGTTTTGTATTGAGCCTTTTTTAACAGTTGAGTAGTTACCGATTTAACCATTGTTATTTTTTTTTTTTTTTTGTTGCTATGCCAATAACCTATCCTAGCTGTACTCTTTTGATTTTCATGTTATAACCTATTGCTCATGGTATCCAATAGCCAATGTTTTTCCAGTTGTCCATTTTTTAGTTCCATATACGTAATTACGTTTATTTTATAATTTGTTAAGTTGTAATTGTTTTAAAATCTGTTTTCCAACATAAAATTTTCATACCAAAAAAATTAGGCCTTTTATTTTCTAGTGTGCTTTAATCATAGTAACAATTTTGTCTGTTCCTGTTTGTGCGTTGCCATTCTTATTATCCAGGTTGTCATGTGTAATTTTGTTGTTGTGATGGCTGGAGCTGTGTTATAAAGGCTGTGTTTGACCTTGCAGTCCAGGGTCCTTGAGTAGGGACGTTTCATAAAATCTTAACCACTCAGCCTGCCGTCCGGGAGTCTCTGCCAATTCCAAAACTGAGGCTAGCCTGGCCCTGAGGACCATGTTGGATGCCTGGAGGCAGCCAGCTAAACCCCCGCTCAACATCTTGTGGTATAAGAGTCTCACTGATCCTCTAGGTCAGTGTATTCCATTTTTTGTTTTCCCGCGGCTGAGCTCGGGGGCTGGGGTTTGAGAAATTTTTACATAAAAAAAAATAACCAATAAAAACAGTGACAAATATCAGTGGAAAATAGAAAGAAAAAAAAAGTTTTTGTGGAACTGTTTTAATTTGTGGGCTCTCTAAGTGCCCTCAAACTGGAACAGTGATTGGATGAAACAGCCATGTGGGGACTTATAATTTTTATTTATTTAAAAAGAAAAGCTTCAAAAATACACAAAGAATATTTTTGATGTTAATATTTATTTATATTTATTGTTAGTTATTTAATTAGTTTTATTTGTTGTTATATCTTTTTAGATTTTATAGTTGTTAGGTCCCTATGGTTAAGTTATGTTATTTATTTGTATGTTTAGGCCTAGTGATCGTTATTATATTTTTTTATTAAGTGTATTCGGGGGGTTCTGAAGTGAATTTTTACTAGAACGGTACCGGGTTATATTTTTTTTAAATTGTTTAATTTTTAATCTTTCACCAAAAGGGGATTATTGTTAACTTCTAATTCGGAGCTGCCCCGGGATTCCGGCTTACTCCCGGGCCTCGGTGGAATCAAGGGATGTGGGCCAAATTGCCGGCTTAATTGGTGATACCAAAATTTTTATAATTGTCTTCACTTTTAATTGGGGCTTTAATTGCTTACGTTTTGGGTGTCTCTGGCTAGACTGCAGATAGGCCATACACCATGTAGTTGTTAATTGTTGAATTTGGTATTTGTAGAGTTTGTTGTTCTTGTAGCTTTTGTGTGTATTGTTATTTATTTAAGTGCAAATTTATATGCTGGCCTTCTGCCTATTTTAATATTGTGGCCTTCTGCCATTTTGAGTAATTAATATATTTTTTTATTGCTTTTTGAATAATAAAATTAGTTTTGCTCAGCTGCCGAGTGTTATTTTGACCCTCCAACTGCCACCCGTGATCCCATCGCTCGACTTGTTTTGGGCCATTCCCCCAGTTGGCACGCTTTCCAGCTTTGGTGGGGGGATGGGTCTCAGTTTGTAGATCGTTATATCGTAAAGTACAGAGGTTCTCTATAAACATCTTTTCCTATAGAAATTCAAACTAGTGTGAATAGTTGTTACAATAGTTTGCTCCTATAGACAACAATTTTTTGTTATAATATAAAAAAGAAATTGTAATAAAATAAATATTCCAAAAACAGATTGGAAACACGATGGAGATAAGTGTTTGGTGAAGGAGAATAAGTCTGTCTAACGTTCAAAGATATATTTTGAACATATTTAAATAATTTATTTAATTTTATAGACTTTGATTAGGAGGAACACCTGAGTAATATACTAAAATCAAAAATGACATAATAACGTTTCCGTAAAATATACATGAGACAGAAGAGTTGTTATAGGAGAGAAGTGAGAGCTAAAGAATGAAGTACAAGTTTCATTTTGGATTAAAGCATTGCTGACTGTTATATATTGCTAAAGTGCTATATGAAAAAGGTAGAATTGCAAATTATACATTAAAAAGCATTGTATAGGATATATTTTTAAAGATATATTGATAAAGAATACAAAGTTAAGGATATTATTCCAGTTAAATATAATCATCTATAATTTGCTGACGTAAAATAATGACGTGAAAATAATTGTTAGTAAAAATGTTATCTATAAGAAAAAGAAATTTAATTAAAGAGTGAAACTATGTCAACGAATCCCTTAACTTTACAAACTTTGCTGAGTGATGTAAACGATGATAAATTATTAGTAGGTGAAAGAGAGAGATGAGTTACTTTGGTATTTATGGGAAGG
>JAQJVL010010318.1:0-12784 GCA_035578905.1 Stictocephala bisonia
CAATTTTTCAAAAATGGAAATTTTTGTCTGACAGCTTTCATTTTCTTTTAATTTAATACTCAATTGATTGGTTATTTTAAATATAACCACTAAGTACTTTGAAATGTAAAGAATTAATGCCTATAAAGCAAGGTAAAGTAAACTTGTTCTGTCCGTTACATAAAAGTGTCCCTTCCGTAACATGGAAAAATAATTATTATTAAGAAAATGGAATGTTGTGTCACTAAAATATAATAGGCATTGTTAAATTTCACTTACTATGAAACAAGCCTTATTTTATGAAAAGCCTTCATTCATGAATTGAGCAGAAATGCTGTATCAAAATTAATTCGTCAGATACTTCCTCAGAGTGTCCTGTCCGTTACAGTTACAAAAACATGTTTTAACCCATGACAGGAATATAGTTAAAGAATGATACTTTGCTTATTGTAACACTGAAAGTATGTGTTATAAAACTGTGCATCACAATTATATTTCCATTAATTTACTTAATTTGTATAGTCTTTAAAGAGTGAAATATTAGTTCAAATGTCCCGTCCGTTACAAAAAAAAAGGTTAATAGTTGGAGTTTATAATGATCGCAAAAGATGTTTTTCCTTTTTATCTCAAGAAATATCTGTTACAGACTAATATAGTTTTTAAATTTGTATTCAACTTACTTAACGTACTTAAATTAAAAAATATGATTAAAATATCATTTAAATTAAAGGCGATATTTTACAAATACTAAGAGTTCTGTGATTGGTTTTTTTATTTTTTTTTCTGTAAAACCAATAATTTCCGCAGAATATTAAATTATATATCGTGACAATTTAGTCAATTCCTGACCTATTTCAGGCAAATTTTTCAAATGTTATTAGGTGGAAATAAATTACACAATAGACTAACGTCATTTTGTATGTAGTAGTGAATTAAAACCAATGTTTTAAATCGTTATTTTCTATATTTTTGTTTGTTAAACACAAATGGTATCTCATTAAAATAATTTTTTCATCCCGAAAAACGTACTTTTTACTTACCTAACTCAACATAACCTAACTTAATTGTGTATTTACTCAAAAAAATTTGTGATTTGAGTTAAAATCATGTCTGGTACCTGGGTGCCTGGTCTGGATGAAAAAAGAACATTTTCAGTAATTTTGATGTTTCAATTTTTTTTTAAGGTGATTTCCCCATAATAAAATGTGCATTCTCAGAAATAGAGACCAGATTCTACCCACTGGTGATACAAAATTAATTCTCATCGAAATGTGGAAAACAAATACTTTTGCAGCAAATTATGTTCAGCAGCAGTAAATTCCCTTAATGTTTTTAATTTGGTCATGATTCAGGAGTTCCTCTTGGAACTTCATTATCTAGCCAAAGATTATGAACTGGGACTAAATTTTTGAAATTAGTTCTGAGACTAATTAGTTTTTACTAACTATGACATTTCTTATTTCAGATGGTTCCTAACATTGAAGCAATCACTAGTCCGGTTACCCTCGGAGAAGGTCCATTCTGGGACGAAGAAACACAAATACTTTATTTTGTTGATATAATGAGTCATTCACTTCACAGTTATAATGCGAAAACAAACAAATATAACTCTGTCATTGTTGGTAAGTTAAACATTTAAATTATAACAATAATGACATATTTTAAAATATTTTATACAGACTGTTTCAGACCACTCATCCGCAGTTTCCTGTTGTTTAGAGTGATGCAATAAATTGTAGTCCTAATAAATTTCATATGGTGAATGCTGCAAAATTGTCTTTTGTTGCATTTAAAATACAGGGTGTGTCTGAAAATGAGGTCCAGAGATTCAAAACTCGAAAATTTCAAATGGCAACATAGGTCATATATGGCAAATCATTTTGAATGCTGAACAAGTGAAAGAAAATTTGATAGGCTAACATTAAGCCTTGGTCAAATGGTAGGAATTTTTTGGAATTTTGTTCCGAGTTTATTTCTTTTTACTACTTTTATACTTAAAAATACACTAGTGATTTTTTTTGAAAGAGCACAAGATAGGCTTTCAAACAATATGTCATATAACGATTAAAAATAATTAATGATTAAATTTAATCGTTATTTTATCTATTAGCTTTTTAACTTATTCGTTAGTTTTGGTAATATTTAACTTCTAACTTTAACTAGTTGAAAATTAGGCTAACGGTTAAAGTAACTCAGTTAGTTTTTCAAATTTGATAAATGGTGCCATCATGTGGACTGTGGAGAAAGTATCTAAAACTCAGATCTAAGACCGATTGTTCCCCCCCCCCCCAATTGTCACCGGCAAGCACTGTGAAAATACTGTTTTGAAGACGTAACCCCTCCCCTTTAGTCACATTTTACTGCCTTATAAATAAAAAAAGGCGAACCAAACGGGTATACTATTGTTGTGAAATTGACCTGTCCCTGGGGTCATCATTTCACTTCATTAGTTTATGTTTTAGGGATAAAGTTGAGATAGTCATTTAGTTCGTGTGCCATCCTACTTTGGAATATACGGAGCGTCCCCTGGGTGGCGGATAGGGGAGAGGTCGGGAGTTATGCATAGCATTTCTCCCGGTTAGGTCCATTGGACCCGCTGACCATAAGTAGGTGCGGTCCTCCATTCATATTGGGGGTTGAGCATAGGGCTAACCACCTTACCTTGTAAAAATCTTCTGGTTACGAACCGTCAACAAAATGCCTCGGAAAAGACCGGATTAAATGGAAAACGACATAGGATTCGCTCAACGGACTTAAGATTTGGAACTTGGAACATTCGCTCGCTTGCTATTCCAGGAGCAGTCAATATTGTATGTAATGAACTAGAATACAACTTGGACATAGTGGCTCTCCAAGAAACAAGATGGCCCTTTAGTGGTATAATTAACTCTGGAAAATGTTCTATATACTACAGGGGAAGAGATGATGGAATACACCAAGCAAGAACTGGATTTGCTATAAAAAAAACTCTGTTGGAAGCTCTAAATAGATTTGAGGCTGTGAATGAAAGGCTGTGCCTGATTAGACTAAGATGTAGATTTAAGAACATGACTGTGATAAATATGTATGCTCCAACTGAGGATAAAGAAGATGAAACCAAAGATGAATTTTATGGACAGTTAGAAGAAATGATATATGACATCCCTAATTATGATATAAAAATTACATTGGGTGATGCCAATGCTAAAGTCGGAAAGGAAGATATTTGGAGAGATTATGCAGGAAAAGAGAGTCTACATGACATGTCCAATGACAACGGAATAAGACTTCTCAGTCTCGCATGTGCAAACAATCTCTACATTAGCAGCACCTCATTCCCACATAAAAACATACACAAAGAAACATGGGTATCGCCTGATGGAAGAACGAGAAACCAAATTGATCGTGTGTTAATAGACAAGAGACATAAAACACACATATTTGATGTGAGAAGCCTAAGAGGTGCTGAATGTGGGACTGACCATAACTTAGTACTCGTTAAGATAAGACAAAAACTGAAATGGGAAAAACGAGAAAAAGAGAGTGGAAGTAGGGTGGGACACATCTAAACTGAAAAACATAGAAAATCAAAAGAAGGTGGAACTTAAACTAACAAACAGATTTCAGGTACTACAAGAACAGACTGTTGAAATTAATGATGTTAACGAGTATTGGGGGAAAATTAAAGAAATTATTACAGAAGTTTCGAAGGAAGAACTAAAACCAATACAAAGGAAACAGAAGAACAAACTTTGGTTCACCAACAGTTGCGAAGATTTAATAGAGTTGAGGAAGAAAAAGAAAAATGATGTTCTCAAAAACAACTGTAATGAAAATAGGGAGGAGTACAAAGAACTCAACAAACAGGTAGTTAGAAAACTAAGAACGAAGAAACGTAAATATATCACAGACCAACTGAGGAAAGCAGAGGAGGACAGTACTCATAACAACGCAAGGGAATTTTTCAGATCAATAAGATTTTTTAAGAAGGGATACATCCCAAAAACAGACAGCATCAAAGATAAAAATGGAAACCTGACTTGCGACAGAAAAAATGTTCTTAACATATGGAAACAATATTTTGAGCAACTACTGAATGCTGATAAAAGACCTGACAAAGAAGAAGGAGCAGAAGATGAAAATAAATTAATTTTCCAACATGTGCAACCAAAAGTAGATGAACCATCGCTTAAAGAGGTGGAAGAAAGCGTAAGACAACTAAACAACAATAAAGCCCCAGGAAATGATGGCATTCCGGCTGAAATATTCAAAATTGGTGGAAGAGAGCTATTAAGTTGTATGCATAGATTAATATTAGAAGTGTGGAGAAAAGAAACAATACCCAATGATTGGAACGAAGCACTAATAACACCTATTTTCAAAAAAGGTGATAAGACAGAGTGCAAAAATTATAGAGGTATTTCTATTCTAAGTTCAGCATATAAAGTACTATCAAAAATCCTCTTAAATAGACTGAAAGAGTACATAGAAGAAAATATTACAGACCACCAAGCAGGATTTGTTCAAGGTCGCTCTAATATAGACCAAATATTTGCCATAAAACAATCTCTCAAAATACTGGGAGTTTAATAAGGATGTTCACCTATTATTTATAGATTTTCAAAAAGCGTATGACAGCATAAATAGGATGAAAATGAATGAAAAAATGCAAATATTTGGCATCCCAGATAAGCTTATAAAATTGACACAAATATGGGATCTTTTCCGTTATACGTATACAGTACCACTATTTAAATATATTGAATAATACATTTTAACCATTGTTTGGTATAAATAACGGAACACGGTATTCAATTTATTGATTTAAAACATGTTTTCCTCATTTTCAACCTTTAGAATCCCAATACATCGAGGCCGCCCATATACATCGCGCCGCGGCAGTTATGGTTAGGTTAGGTTATTATATTGTAGAATGAACCTGTAATTTGTAAAAACATTCTACAATAGGCTATGCTAACCTAACCTAACCATAACTGCCGCGGCGCGATGTATATGGAAATATTTTGGGATTGCTGACACATAACGGAAAAGATCCGACATTAAATAGTGGTATACGTATAACGGAAAAGATCCCAAATATGTATTGATAAATCAAGATGTAAAGTGAAGGTAAATGGAGAATATACAGAGGACTTTGAAGTTAATACAGGAGTTCGTCAAGGTGATGGGATATCCCCTCTACTCTTTAACCTAGTCTTAGAAGATGCACTCAGGAAGACAAAAGATTTAAGAGCTGGGATCTATGTTGGATCAAAAGTAAATGTATTAGCTTTTGCGGATGACGTTGCTCTTCTTGCTGAAAGTAGAACAGATCTGGAAAATTTAGCAAAAGTGCTCATTCAAGAAACCAGAAAGGTGGGATTAGAAATAAACCAGGATAAGACAAAATATATGCATATAACCAGAAGACAGGGAATGAATAGAACACAAAATATTAAAGTGGACAAGTGGGAATTTGAAAAAGTCGAAGAGTTTAAATTTCTTGGCATAAAGCTAGCACAAAACATAAAAGAGGAAAACGAAATTCAAAATAGACTAATCTTAGCCTCTAGGACCTATTGGGCAGTAGAGAAATTACTTAAATCCAAAATATTGTCTAGGAAAACTAAGATCAAAATCTACCATACACTAGTCCTCCCTGTGTTACTATATGGAGCTGAAACATGGACACTGACAAAGGAATATGAGAAGAAGCTTATTGTATTTGAAAATAGAGTATTAAGAAAGGTGTTTGGTCCAGTATGCGAAGGAGATGTTTGGAGAATAAGAAAGAACAGAGAATTAAGAGAAATATACACTCACCCAGATATAGTAGCATTAGTGAAAAGTAGAATACTAAGGTGGGCTGGACATGTGTGGAGGCGAGAAAATACCTCCATTATTAATTATATTGAACGATCGAACCCAGACGGTAGAAGACCCCTTGGCAGGCCAAGACTTAGATGGAGAGATCAGGTCCTCAAAGATATTTACAAATTGGGGACTACACCTGAGGCAGCAAAGAACAGAGCAGAATGGAGAGGCATTGTTGGCGAGGCCAAAAACCAACTGGGGTTTCAATGGCCAAGGAGGTAAGGTAAGTAAGTCATTTAGTTATATTGTTTTAAATCAACGTATTGGGCATAAACTCTAACACTGTAATTTTACCTGTTTACCCATCTATCTGTATAATTAATTAGGACAATCAGTTGCATTTTGACGTTAATGCTGTCAATACTTGATTAATTGTTCATAGAGAATCAAATATCTAAATTGTCCAGTTCAAAAGCAATCGGAAACACTATTTAAATGGTTAATCAAACCAAAATTTCCTCTAACGTTTTCTTTATTTTAAATTAGGCTTACTTGGTAAAATCAATTTATTATATGATACCACGCAACAGAAAGAACTATCTTCAAGATTGCAAGACATATTTCAAGTAACAATTGCTATATTTAGTTTTGTTTTCATTATTTTGCTATCGGCATCGTTGAAAAGAAAAGATAATGATAATACTATCTTTAATATTAATATCAATGGTAATTAGTTTTGTATTTTATTAATGATTTGGATAGTTTTCATAATTTTGAATTAACTTATTTCAGTAATAATAAAACATGCACTCAGAATGGCAAATTCTTAAACATCTAATGAATTTAATTGCTTATCGAAAATAGTATGAATAGATCTGCTTTCACTCACTTCTAGAGTGAGTATATTTTGTTCAGTTTTTGTTTACTGCTAATCAGTCCATTCTTTCTTATCAGTGACCCTTCCTTATCATCTCCAGTCTGATAAGTGGATCAACACCCTGGAGTCAACATTTCAAGATATTATTTGGCCTTTCCTATTATCTGTGCCAATTAAAAAAAGTTTTGCTATCATGAATTTCCTATAAGATAGTTATTGATTTTTTTAAAGTATGGCTTAAAAAATGTAAAACTTTAATTTCAAAGACTTAAGTCAGTTTTTGTTAACAATTATTAAATTTAAATTAAATATTTAATTTTTAAGATTTCGGACAGTTATATAACAAAAATTACTGTAGAAATTGATATAGCCTAATTAATATTATTATATAGTAATATTTTATAAATAGGCCTATTTACTTAAGATATTATAAATAATAAAAGATTATGTACAGGTTAAGTATTTTTTTATGTATATTTTACTGTACCAAAACTAACTTTTGACTTTCAATTTTAGTTAATTTTCTAATACTTTAACTTTAATCAGTTAGTTTAAATTTATCCCAACTTTCAACTTCAATTAGTTACTTTTTTTTTAGTATTAACTTTAACTTTATTCAGTTACAAAAATCATTAACTTTCCCAAGTATGCATATGACCATTTTTGCAAGTTTTCCTTACAGCCACAACATTTTTACAAATTCAATAAACTTTGCAGCCCCTTGCTCAAACAATTTTTAATAGGTTAAGTGTTGACACATCACATTCAATGGTGTTCAAAAAGGAACAATTATTTGTCTAATTTAAACTTTTTTCTTTTTTAGTTTGTCTGTTACATGAAAAAACCTGTATTTTAAGGTTCATGAATTCTTCTTAGTACAATAATTTAGTGAAAAGAAAACTCATTGTTGGGAAAAATAATGATCCTTTTACAGTTTACTAATTATGAAAAAAATCATATCTGTCATAACTTATTTCAGTATACCAATGCTATTAAAAATCTATTGATCAAATTTAATTACTAGCTCAACAATATATTAATGTTATGTTCCATTACAAATGTACAAAATGTTTGCCTTCATTTTGAATTTGCAGCTCAATATGAATTCCAAAGCTGTCAATAGCACGCAAAATTTCATCACCACCAATGCTATGAACTGCATTTCGAATTCTGTCTATGTCTTGTCAGGTCGCGGCCTTTGTAGAATACACCATATTTTTTATCCTTCCCTAAAAATTGGTCCATGCAGGTTAAGTCCAAAGATCTAGCTGGATATAGTACGTTTGCTCCTCTGCCAACTCATGTTTCAGGGAATTGCCTATTAAGTCTGGCATGCATATTAAAGGGAAAATTTGAAGGTACCAGCTTAAAGCAACCATATGCTTTGCCTAATTTATAGGGATAATTACATAAGCAGTTCTGGAAGCGTATATATGAGTAAACCGTTGTATACTGCTCATGTTAATGCACCTTCAAAGAAATGAGGACCAACAATGACATTTCCGGCTATACCACACCATGTGTTCAATGTCCAATACTTTTGATTGCCAACCTCATGCATCCACTGAACATTTTCAAATGCCCAATTGTACATATTGTGGTGATTTACTTCACCATTGCTGGCTTCATCACACCATAAGAAATTTTAGAAATGAGGATTTTGATCAAGCATGTCTCTTGTGTGCCGTTTTGCACATAATGATCGTCTCCCTCGGACAGTTCAGTCTTCCTCTCTGTGTTTCATTTAGTTTTAGTGTATTTGTTTTCGTGTTCCGTGATTTCGTTTTCTGTGTTCCTTGGCGTTGTCGGCAAGCTCACCATTCTAGCTAGGATCAGAGAGTCATGGACGGGAATCTGCATGGCTACTGACTGCGTTTTCCTGGAGGCACAGTGCGGAACCTACGGGCTGGGACTAGCCTCTACTATGCGTCCCCGAGGGGCAGCCACTTCTTCACCCTTTCCGCACTGTCCATCCATCAGCCTCCAAGATGAAGACATTGACATGCAGGTGACCCAAACTCTGTTTATTTTCTGGCCCCCAGCATTGAACTTTAGTGAAGAACCATAAATGATACTTATGAGAAACTTGTTTTGTTGTTTCTGTTAACAGTGTTATTTTAAAGCGATATATATATATTTAGATTTTACTTTTAGTCTATATATTTTTTCTTATGGGGGTTTTTTGGTTATTTTCTTTTAAAGAACTGGGTTCTTGGGAAATTCTTCACTTTGTTGTTCCCGTTAGGAGTTGCCCAGTTTAGCCTGCTGGATTTCGGCGTAGTTATTAATTTAATTATTTTGTTATTTTAACTTTTCCAAATTGGCCAAAACCTTCCAAATTAATTTTTTTACCCGAGGCCCTTTAAGTTCAGCTGCCTGAACAAGTAGTTCTAGTTGCAGTTTATTCATTTTGTATTCTGTTAATTATTTATCCTTGTATGTGTTCATAGTTACTATTTATTATTCTTATACATTTTTCAGAGCTATATTTATAAAAAACTAGCTGAACCCGGCGGATGTTGTCTCGCCTTTCATTTTTCATTGACATACCAAAATAAAGCAATAAAAAGAATTATAGAAAAAAAACCATTATTTATTAAATGAGTGCAAGAGGGTAAACGATATTTTTGGTCTTCTTATTTGGTTTATAAATGTAAAGGTTTTTTGGTGAGCCTACTCCTGAGAAAGCGACGTAGAGCTGTCCATGTGAAAAACATAGATTATTTATTTTTTATTTTCACGTTTCACCACATGTTTTAATTACCGAGGAAAAAAGGTTAACACCAAATACAGATCATCTGATCAAGTAAAAGTAGTGTGTGCTACACTCTCAAGGTGAAATGTAGAACTACAATAAATCAAAACATATACAGTACTGTTGTTGTGAGAACTTCAATCTGCTTATGGCATGTGAAACTACATTAAACCACACAGTCATATGTTTTTTGTAAACAATTCAGATTCTCCATTTGAATAACATGGGATCTTTAGGAGCCCGTGGGGCGGGACCCTGTGGACGGATCTGCATCAAACTTCACAGAAACCATCTCGGGAGTATACAGGACAACATCCTAAAGTTTCATGGCGATCGGTTGGATGGTTTGGCAGCGCATAAACTTCAAACATATATATATATATATATATATATATATATATATATATATACAAACATCCTCTTTTATAAATATAGATGTTATTAGGCCTAATCTATTTTTTTATATAGCTTACGTTTTATTGATACTTTGTACTGTTTATATTTGTTGATCTTGTTTTCTTTATTTATTTTGCCTCGAGGCCAATATATATTTATAATTTTTTGTAACATTTGACATTATATCGTAACATTTCACAAACGGTCTGTGAAAAAACAGCCCGTTTTATCTGTAAATTAAAAAAAAAATTATTTGTAACTTAATATTTTTTAATACTTTTGAATTAAATGTTTTTTAAAATTTTCATGTAATAAACAATATTTTTGTCATTAAATTGAGTTTTTTTGTTCTGTGTCGTCCTCCTGAATCCGGTGCCTTCGCACCCACCTTCGATGGGTCCAGCACAATATTTTGATAATACGAGGGTGGGTTGCAAATGGTAGCAGAATGTGGTTTTGTTTACCTCTGCAATGTTAAAAAAGGCTAAAAGTTTTAAAAAAATACAAAAAAGGGTTAATGAAAATAAGTAGTGTTAATGGGGGGTTTGTAAAAAAAAAAATGTGCCACATGACCTATGTTGCCATTTTAAATTTACAAGTTGCAAACCTGTGCCTCCTAATTTATGTCCTGGAAGTTCAAGAAGTGAAGCTGCAAGAGAACTCAATGTGTATTTTGGCAACTTGAAGGCATTTTGATTTATGAAAATAAATTTCATAACTTCCATCAAGTTTTTAATGTTCTGTATTTTAAAAAAATTATTAGGCCTATTGTTGAGAGTTTCTTTTCTTGGTAAACTTATTTTTAATATTGTACCACAAGCTTGTAGCTCAGTCATATACAAATAGGTTTTATGTATTTTTATTACTTTCTTAAACATTAATAAGACTTAAACTTATAAAACTTGTAAAAAGCAAAAATAAGTAAGCTTATTTTTGTATTACTTATTTTTGCTTAAACTTTTGAAAACAAAGAGAAATTTCTATAATGTAAAATAAAGTATATCCTTAACAACATTGAGCATATTGTTAAAATATATAGTTTTTTGTTTTAACAGTTTTTATTTTAATGATAAAAATGATTTTGATAGTCTGAAAACTATTATATTATATTAAGGAATGTTGCATTTTCTCCCTTAAAAGGGTCTGTTTTGATAAATTTTTGATGGATCATTTCTTGCTATCCGTTAGAGCTTGTAGAATAATTTGCGACAGTGCTATGTTGTAAAACTTGAATTTTATTCTAGTTAGTACATGTAAATTTTAGATCATAGCAAAAGGACAAAACCTTGTGACCCTCAATGGCTCACCTAATGGTAAATTTTAAATGATAGCAAAAGGACAAAACCTTGTGACTCTCAATGGCTCACCTAATGTTAAATGTGTCATCCCTTTATTCAGGGTGATTCACGAATAAATGCAGACAATTTGGTAATTAGCGAACATTATAAATAAGTGAATAATAAAGAAATAGTAATATACATAAAATAAACAAAACATTCCAAATAATAACAATTACATTCACTTTCATAAGAAGCAGACTTCTACACAAAGCAATAAACCAGAATAATTTTTGTATGTTCAAAAATGTCAGAATGTTTATATTTATTCAGGTACTTTTAGATTGTATTAAGGCTGTTTCTGCTCTGAAAGTATGCATTTTGGTATAATCTGTGCTCAAAATCTCATCAATATTAATTTTCCCCATAAAATGACTATGACTATATTTCTTGTTATATCAAGAAATGTATTTCCTTTTTCTATAATTAAGTCATATTTAATAAATAAATATTGTAAAAAACCTTTCTTAACAAATATTGCACTTAATGTTCTTTCGCTATTTCAGAAACTGGAGGTCGCACTGTATCATTGATTGTAAAGGTGAAAGGAGAAAGTAATAAATTTGTTATTTCCGTTAAAAATGAATTAGCAGTTGTATATTGGGATGGAATATCCTCCAAACCCTTGATTCCTGAAACGTTGGTGAGTGTTGAAAGCCAGGAAGGAACCACACGTTTAAACGATGGGAAGTGTGACCCCTCTAATCGTCTGTGGTTAGGTAAGTAGCATAAATGTTTTATTTATAAGCTGTTGAAAACAGAATGAGTGTTGACAAATAATAGTTTGATTGGATTATCAATTAGACTACACAAATTGCTTTCCAACTATTTACCTAAAAATTTAAGGTTTTATATTCCACACAAGGATTGTGGGGTATCAAATTAAAGATTTTTTTCCTTGAATCTAAAGCTGTACCTCAGAGGTAAAGGACACTTAAGTCCATTTTTATCAAAATTGTTATTATTACACCATTGAACATAACTTTCTTTGCTCTACTCAGAGGTATACACTATGTCCAGAAATAATTCTAAGCCAAGTTATTTATATTATGAGATTTATAAACCTCAGTTAAAGATTATAAGATCCTATTTACTAATGCTCTATGATAAGTGGAAAATATTTCTAGTGTAAGAGATAAAGTAATATTCAAGAATTTCAAAAAAATATACAACAAAGCCATCTTTGATGCCAAAATAGCTTCTTATGATATTTTACTTGCCCAATCACAAAATAAATGTAAAACAGCATGGAAAATTATTAAAAATGAAAGAAATTATTATAATTCAAGCTTACTATATAAAGTTCCCATTTCACCTGATAAGTTAAATAATTATTTTATAAATATTTCAAAAATTAATGAGACGGATATCAATCAAAATAGTGAAAATCCAAATTTGACTTATATTGATATGTTGAATAATTTTCCTTGTTCCAATAAGATTGCCGAATGTGACTTTAGATGGAATTTGATTAACGAGAATATTGTAAAATCTATTATAGCTAAACTTAGTAATTCACGCAGTGAAGATACATATGGTTTGTCGAATTTTATTTTGAAGTCTATAATGGATGTGATAGTGGCTCCTTTGACTTATCTTATTAATTCTATCTTAATAGAAGGCATCTATCCTAACTGTCTGAAGTTC
>JAQJVL010010319.1:0-12777 GCA_035578905.1 Stictocephala bisonia
CCTCAAAGATCTAAAACAAAATTTTTCATAAATATCCCAATACCGGCTAATCACAGCTTTTGTTACCACTCACCATTCAAATTATAGATTTAACACGCTAAATGTTAACATAAGAGGTTGTTTTTGAAAAAAAATCCCTGAAATGTGAAAGAAAAAAAAAAAAACAACAAATTTACACGAGCAAGAGGGAAACGAGCGTAGCAAGTGACGTGATTGGCACGCGAGGCACCAGGAGTGTCCCCTAGTTACGTATAAAACTGAGAATGTGACAATTCAATGTTAGCGTGATTCCTGGAGTGGGCCTCAAATCATCCGCGCAATTCGTGGAATATCACAACAATGAAGGCGCTTTCATATAAAGGCGTACTTTTATTTACTAAACACTACAGGAAATGCGTAAAACTATAATTTATTGATTCTAAATTTTTATTAAACACATTTTGTTATTGACATTTATTTTATAATTAATTATTTTTAATTTATACTATATTAAAGTTATTAAATCCTAATAATTAATTAAATGAGTAGTAATTGAAATTTAAATTAAGAAAGATTACATACATTTCTTTTAAGTTATATTATTTATATTATATTTATTAGGTTTAATTTTAGGAATATGTAAATTGTTAAAAATCAACACAAAGTAGTAATTTAACAAAGTGCTTATAAATTCAAATAAATAAAAATATTTCTTGTTGAGATAGTATTTGAAACGCGTACAATTAATTATTTTTCATGTCAAATATATTGTTAATTATCAGCAACCATTACTTGTGTCATAAAATGACACATTATCAAAGGGTTGTTAATATTGGTTAAAAATAGTTTAATTGCATTGTTCAATGTTCATTAAAACAGCACACAGTAAACAAAGAGAGGTCGACGCGATGGTCTGAAGCGCCTTCAAAAATGATATAGGCCAGGACTAAGGTCACAGCTCGTCATGCGGCTACAAGAGTGACCTAACAAGATTATAAGATGCTCAAGATATAAGATAACTTGAAATATCTATTTGTGGTGTTAAATTGTGTGATATATTAAACTTTGAAATTATAAATAGGATACATATGAATTTAGCTTTTGTATGTATTTCCTCTTAAAACTGAAAAATTTCGACATTAACTTACAATTTTGGCAAAAGTTCGCTAATTTAGTTTCTAATTAAATCAATAACATTGCATTAAAAAAGATTTGGATGAAATAAAAATATCCCCCCTAAGAAAAACTTTGAAAATGTAGTAATAAATATAACGTTTTACATATAAACTTTAGCCTTATTAAGAAAAGCATGTCCATATTGTAAAATTATAGGAGTAAGTTTGACAATCGTGCACCTACTGCAGGAGAATGGATTGATCGTGTAAGAGAGGAAACTTGATGAAGTGTAGAGTGGGTGGGGATGGTGTGTATGCTGGGTGGATAGTTCCTTTTAATCAGACAGAGCCACGGCAATGCTTGCTTGGGATTAGCAAGTTCTTCTAACCCGAAATGTGATGAAGTGCTTAGGGCTAACATAGATAACTAACCACACACAGATTGCTCATTGTATAGGGGAAACTACAGCACCTACTGGATCAGTCATTGTCGTGCGGCGTTGCCATAATGAACGGTGAATACTAACAGCACTATTTGCACACCAGTTTTGTCTAACAGCTGCACTCAGTCCACGAACGCTCGACGCGCTGCATAACGGACAGTCCACAAACTACATTTTTTGGTTTGTACAAACCTAGAGAAGTTTTGGTTTTCCAAGTTTGGTGGTAGTCTAATAACTACGATCATTAACAACATTAACGAATAAAACAAAATCCACGAAAGAAATATTATCTAAAGAAAAAACTAAAGTATGGCGAGCTAGTGGCAGAGCGGTCTAAGGCGTCAGGACCTTTTAGATGAGTTAGGTTGCGCAGGTTCGAGTCCTAGCTATGATAGTTATTTTATATCTGCAATATTCATCTGTTGTTTCTCCCACTTACTCTTTGTGACAGTCTCCACTCACAGATCAATAGTCTACGGCGATCGGGCAGGGTAAGGTTAAAAGGATATTGGAATTACCTCACCTTAAAAAATTGTTAAGAGAATTTTAATAATATTTTCAAAGATATCACTGACATTCAGAACAAAATGTTTCTTGTGTAATCAATTAATCAATAATTTATTTGCTAATCAGTATATACATCAGCAAACCATAAAATTTCTTTACTACATGGGTTTGAATGTTATATAAATAGTTAATTTTACATAAGGCTAAAAGAGGTATGTTGTTTGAATACCGGTTAATTATTTATGTGTATTTACAATAACTATTAATCTGTATAGGTTAAATGGGTTTTCATGAATTATTAAATTTATCTTTATTTTAATAGTTTTAATTTTGTAATATCTGTTATAAAAAAGCACAATTTAAACATTTTCATATTCTACATAATATCTTTCTAAATATATAAAAAGACAAGTCCTGAGTCACTCACTGACTGATTCCATTCCTAAGGGGCACAAACAGCCCCTCATTTTCTTTTTTCCATAACAATAACATTGGGTTGATTTTAGTATATTAATAACAGCTGTTTTGTAAATAAATAAACACTTTTTTGTGTATGTTTGACATTATACTATTGATGCATAAAACGTTCATCTTCATCTGTTAAACAAAAATAAATGAAATTAACACGTTTGAAATAGGCTAAGTAATACCATTGCATATTTATATAAATAAATAGTTAGCAAAACAAGTAACGTAAGTGAAATACTGTAAATACATTTAATATTGTGATTTTACGTTATACAGTTAATCTACTATTATTTTTAGTCAAAAGTCACATGTCGAGGCCGAAGGCTGATGTGCATCGAGCGCAGCGAGAGTCGAGGTTGGCACGCGAAACGTTCAGGGGTATCCCCTAGTAAATTTATACATTTTCAGACCGTTTTTATGTAAATTAGATGTAACAATGCTGTTATTGAGTAGTTGATGTGTTTTGAAAAAAAGTGTTATTATCAAATATTCCTTTTAGTAATATACTGCAATTTGAAATGTTTTTTTCTTTTTTTTAAAACATGTAAACTCTTTTATATGAAAAAAATGCAGTTTTATAAATGTCAATGTGGAAAAAACTCTTTTGTAAGCAGAATATAATTTCTAAGGCAGCCTCCTGCAGAATATAAAGTTGTTTTTTTAATTCTGCTAGTTTCACCTCATGTAGGAATTACAAATTTAAAAGAATAAAAAAGGGAATTGCATTCAGTTATAAAACATAAAAGGGAAGTCATAAAAAACGCTAAGTCGTACATAGTACTACCGGATATGCGTGGACATTGTGGTGAGTAAGCCGGTCTGTGGTAGGTCTGTGGTTATCACTGGACTGGGCTAATTAACCCTATGCAGAACACTAGCGCTACTGTTGAAGGATTAATGTACCAACCAGCAACAACCAGTAGTTAGCTTTGTGAAATTTAGATGGTCAGCTAACAACACCCAACAACATTTATTTGTGCCTCCAAGTGTAGTTTGTGGGGGGAAACGTTATCGAATATTGTAAAACTGTTTATGGTTTGAAAATATTTGATGTTTATGGAGAATTAATTATTCATTATGAAGGTTATATGTGATATACCTCTTTTTTTTAAGTATCTGATTTCAAGTATAGCCTTTCTTATTTTTGTTCCTAATATTTAAATAATATGTGTTATGTATTTTAGTGAACCGTTCAAGATATAACTTAATAAACAGTTTTAACAGACCTTATTGTCTTCTTCTTAGTGTTCGCTGAATAAGGCCGATGGGTTGGTGGGGTACCCCAGTTCTTTTTGGGAATAACTAAACACTTTCAAATGCTTAGTAAAAAAGTTCAAATTAAAAATATCTTCTTTAAAATGTTACACACTGTACACACTGTTTTTAATGGCAGAATTATGAAAAGAGCAAGAGAGTAATCTAATGATGTATCTGACAACATTGGTCCTGTCAAGAGTGGAGCGGTAGGGGGGAAGGGGGAGGGCAACCAGCCCTTTGGACTCCAGGTAAGACTCCTGAACTGAACAGGCTAAATTGAAATAATCTGAGATACCGCCTCCCCTGAACCAATCTGGTTCAAAGAAAATTACTTGGAAGGTAAATTGAAAATAAGGATATTGTGACGTGTTTACGTCCTAATTTAAAAAATAATTAATCGCTATGTGGGTTTTACAAATAAGCAACACGATATACTAAACAATTACTAAATTTATTGAATATATAAAATTAACTTATTATAATTAAATGGATTATTTCCTTAACTTTAACTATTGTGAAAAGTACAATTTACTATTAGGCCTACTGTTACAATTAAACTAATCTATAATTACAATCTTCGATGGCATCAATAATTACAACTACTAATTGCAAAGTGACTTTACTAAATTCCCTTCTTTTAATTACAATTCCTAGCTCTATAAAGTGGCTTTCCTAGATTCTCTACTACCTACAGTCCAATGCTAACAGTTCACTCACAGTTTCTTCAGTGTCCCTTCAGAAGTCGTCCACAAGTACCGCACTGCTCCTTCGTTGATCCCCACAACGAACCACTCACCGGTAACTTCTCCGTAGACCACTTCACTATACTCGGACACTTCACTCGCACTGTAGAACCGACTGACTGACTCGCGCTGGTATCCGGGCCGTATATATCACCTGCAGGTCTCCATCTAGAAGCTTCTTGAATTCCCCTGCCCCCGAAGTTCCGTGACAGAGCTGGCTCGTCAATCGAGAAGAATCTAGAAGTCCATTGATGAGGTAAAGGCGTTTATGCGTAAGCCATTGTGCCCCAAAGGTTGTAAACAAGCAGGGCAGATGGTCAGCGACCCATCCATTACTTCCGCATCACCGGTTCCCAGGCAGAAGGCCACTCTGGATGTCACAATATCTTATATAAAGTGTAAAATAAATAAAAGGACAAGGAGGAGTAGCCAGAATAGGATAATGTTTTAATAACTAGATAAGCGGGAAACCTTAACAGCAGGGTGAGTTAAGATTTTGGTAGATGTCTTGAGGTGTACCACTCTGACGATGCCATCTTTTCCCGAAGATACTGCGGTGATCCTTCCTAACTTCCATGACAGAGGCGGAGAGTTGTCTTCATGGAGAGTGATTAGATCTGCAAGTTTTCTTGAGGTTTAGTCCACTTGGAGCGCTCTTGAAGAGTGTACAAATATTCCTTTTGCCATCTTCACCAAATGTGTTGTGAAAAAGCCTGTATCATTTTCCATTCTTGTAAGGGAGTTCTAGACTCATAGAAATATGGCTCTATCACAGAAGTAAGAGGTCCTTCAGTGAGGAAATGCCCAGGGGTTAATGGCTTTAGATAATTGGGATCAGCTGAAAGTGGTGTTATGGGGCAAGAGTTTAAGATTGCCTCTACACGGATCGTAAGAGTGTTGAGCTCGTCAAGGGTTAATACTTGGTCACCCATGACTCTGATTAGGTGATGTTTTGCGCTCTTAACAGCTTGCTCCCACAGCCCTCTTTGATGTGAAGCGTGAGGTGGAATGAGGTGGAAGCGAATATTATTAGTTTGAGCAAAGCGTTCAGTCTCAGAGTTTTTCATTAGACTTTCAAAGGTCCTTTTTTAATGAAGAAGAGGTACCAATAAAATTTGTATCACAATCAGAGTAGAGGTCTGATACTAATCCTCTCCTTGCAGTAAATCTTGTCAGAGAGCCGATGAAACAATCCGTTGTCAGGTCTGAGACAACCTCTAAGTGGATGGCTTTTGAAGCAAAACATATGAATAAGCAGAGATAGACTTTTATAATCTGTATCTTGCGGTGTTTGTAGATTTTGAAATTGAAAGGTCCTGCAAATCTACAGCAGAAATATTAAAACATCTGGTGGGAATGACTCGACCAGCTGCTAAATCACCCATAAAGGGAACTGTAGTTTTCGGTCTTGTTTTGAAGCATCGCATGCATCGATAAACTCTAGCTCGGATGATACTGCGGGCAGCAAGATTCCAGTACTTTTCTCGAAGAGAAGCTGAAAGTTGTTGTAGTCCAGCGTGAAGTAAAACTTTATGATAGTTCCAATTAATTATTAATGTAACAACATGATAGTTTTTTGGTAAAATTATATGGTGCTTAGAAGCGTGGGTCACGTTAATGACTCGACCTTCTACTCTTACAACTTCTGTGCTGTCATAAAATGGAGCTAAGTGTTGAATGCGACTAGAGCAGACATTTTATTTTCTAAAAGTTCAAGGTCTTTCTGAAAACTATCTTTTTGAATCAGACAAAAAATTCTGTTATTTGCATCCTAAAGTTCTAAGTTTGAAGTGAATGAATACGTAATTTTTCTTTTTTCTCTTAAGCAAGAAATAGAACGTAGAACTTAGGCCATTACACGGAGCAGAGTTGTCCAAGAGGAGAATTTGCGAATAAAGCCTAAATGACTGGTTTCACGGGTGGTTATGAGATTGAGTGAACAAATTTTCAATTCAGGCAGTTTATCTCCAGAAACTAAATCAAAAGAGGGATTAGGCCATAATGACTGAGCCTCGAGAGGCATAGTCAGCAGAATTATCTAGCGTTGAAAAATGTTTCTAAATACATGAGGGTATAGGCTCTTGGACCTCAGCCACATGATTAGCAACGTACTGTTTTAGCCCATACAAAGGAGTGTGTATCCAAGATAATGCAACAGATCAGTCGCACCAGGCAGTTACAGAGTAAATTTTATAATATTTTGAAAATTGTTCCAAGCAGTAGTGAAACAATTTTGAAAGTAAATTAGCTCCACAGAGTTCTAACCTTGGAATAGTCACTCATCTTAAAGGAGTCACTCTAGATTTTGCAATCAATAATTTCGTCACAACAATCAACTCTTAAATAAACACAGGATGAAAAACCAGTCTCGCTTGCGTTCGAAAATCCATGAAATTGTATGTTATTAGCTTTAGCTAAGGACAAGTAACGTGGAATTCTCAAAGTTTTAATTTCAGAAAGCTCCATAATAAATTGCTCCTATCGATCTGCGACTGAAGTGGGGAGAGGAGAATCCCAATCTAGATCCACTGACCAAATATGTTGCATTAGGGCTTTGGCCTAAAACACTAAAGGAGCGACCAAGCTTATGGGGTCGTAGATCTGTGCTATAGTTGAGAGGAGAGTCTTTTTGGAAAAATTATCAGGTGGTTTGCTTAAAACATATGAAAACTCATCAGACTCAGCTAACCATTTCAAGCCTAATACACTAAAACAGGACTGATCTGAAGATCGAAAAGTAATTCATGATAAGCCACAGGAACATTTTCTAACATTTTGCTGTTATTAGATGACCACTTACGGAGCTCAAATCATCCTTTCTCTAAAAGAGTAATAACATCTTTTTGTAATTTAACTGCTTCTTCAGTAGTATCAGACCCAAGAACTGCATCATCAAGAAAGACTTGGTTTTGCAATGCTTTTGTAGCAAGTGGGTGGTTCTTACTCTCACCAGCTATTAATTGCTGAATGAACCTGTTAGCTAAGAAAGGAGAGGATCTTAAGACATAATTTACTGCTTGAAGCTGATAAATCTGCTAAGGTTTGGTGGGATTATCTCTCCAATAAATAAGTTGAAAACACTGGTCACCATCATGAATTAAAATTTGATGAAACATTTGTTTAATGTTACACAAAGAAATTACTTTATGCTGACGGAACCATAAGGTTATATCTGTTATATTGTTATGTAACTTGGGACCTTGGTGCTGAATGCTAGTTAAAAGTAACGCTTGTTGATGTTTGAGTAGCCATTTAACACAACTATGATTTTCCATCTATGAAAACACTATGATGTGGTAAAAAGTTATGAGATTCTGTAATAAGAGAAACCAATTCGCTAAGTTTCATGTGGCCAGCAAAAATACAATCAAAAATAAATTCACAATATTTTTTCTTAAATTTAGGCCGATATTGAAATTTATGTTTAGGTGATTGAAAAGTGCGTTAGGTAAGACTTGATGAGTCACCGAAGGGCTTTTTTGAAGGGCTTTACTTGAAGGCTAGTCGGCAGATACATCTTCCTGAAGTATTACGAGAGTGAGTGCTTGTAAAATGTTTGTCGCATTCTTCCTCTTGTGGCGAGAGCTGAGAACGAGAAGGCGGTTCTTCTAAAGATCAAAAGCGCTGTAATGCTTAATGAAGGTCTAAGTCGTTAGTAGACAGAAATGTTGAAATTACAGTAAATTGGAAAGCATGTTCAGAAATTGGAATATTTACAAGTACAATATAACCAAAAATGGTATTGATTGCATATGGTAAATTATCACCAAGTGTAAATGAGCTTCCAAGTAATATTTGAGCAAAAGATCAGCTCCCAAGAGCATATATATGGAACCTTGAGTATAGGGTCACCCAATATGTATCCTTTAAGCCTATCTTTTACAACTTTTGACAACTGAGTGCGAGGTAAGTTACTTGAAATCTTGTCTAAAGTAAGGACAGGATGTGAGTTTGCTAGTATTTTTTCACTAAGGGATGCAATGTTATGCAGATAAGACTTCTTGGCCTAACTTGTGAGGATGGTATTCCTGTAATATTTGGAATATTTGTAAAAGTGCGATGTATTTGCAAAATACTGGCACAGTGTTCAGAAATAATAGTAGTTTGAAAAGCACTGTCCAAAACAGCTCTAACGAAAATGTTTTGCCAATTGTCAGAAAAAATATTAACTAAGGCAGTTGCTAGAAGTACCATGCAATTCTGCTGTACACCTACTAGTGTAGAAATGGTTTCATTAGTAGCATGAAACGGTTCTTTCTGAGGAGGTGAGTTTTCATCAGAGGGTAGCTGAGAAGTAGGCTTGTTAAATATAGCATATATGCGAATGGTCAGTGTTCAGCTTGCTATTGAAATGTAAGTGTGTATGATGGTGCTTCATACATAATCCATATAAGTGAGTAGATTTATAAGAACTTAATGTGTGAGTGCCAAAGCAATTTAGACATACATTGTTATTTTTAATAAAGCTATGTCTATTGTGAGATGACAAAGAAGTCAATTCAGTTCATTTATAAACATTGTGAAAATTTGAGGGACAAAAATTACAGCTCTGTAAAGGCTTCGATGAAGTAAACATCACATATTTATTAGATTTTGTGTTTATAGAAGTAGAAGGTAAGGGTATTTATGGTTTGTTATTATTTGTTTTATTTTATATTTGTTAATAGATTAATATGTAGTTGATAGTTTTATTGTATAAAATAGTTACATATTGGCAATAATATTTAATATCGAATGCATAAAGTTAATATATTGGGCCACATTTTACCTGTAATAAAGAGTGTTCCTGCATATTTGGGTTGGACTGTCGGCTGAGGATGACAAACACAAACTAACAAGCATGTCCGTAACGGCGGACTCAAGCCATCAGAAATACGGAATTTGAGCAGGTTTCTCTCCATTGTCTATAAAACTGCATGTTAGGAATTCTAAGGTACTGTCCCGTCGAGCCCTCTAGAATGTCAGGAGCATTCTTGAAAAATATTCTGGTTCATTGCTTGTTAATAAATAATATACACTGTATATTCATAAAGATAGCTTTACCACTCTCTCTGTTAAGATGAAAAATATCCCCATAATTCTTAATTTAATTTATTATTATTTTTATTTATATTGTATCAAATAAGATAGTTGTCTTATTTTTTGGTTTTAATGATTAATACTTAGTATGTTTTTCTCATTTATAATTTCATATTAATATTTGAATATTATATAATAAAAACATTATCTAGTAATATATATTTTCCATCAACTAGCATATAGCTAGATGGTTTATATGTGCACTGCAGCAATGTGTATTTGCACTTGCGAAAATAAATTGAATTGAATTGAAAGTTTTACTTTGAACATTAGAATTTTTAAGGTAATTAGTGTGTGGAGGCTTTAGTGTTGGACAAAGATGAACCGAATGATAAACCAGTTAAATTAGCTGCTTCTTGTTGTGAGCATTCATTTTCTAAAAACTTGATAACTTCTGTAGTGGTCGGTACTAGCTTACAGGAACGAGACAACTAGCGCTATATGGAAACACGAAACAATTACTAATTTTCTGAACAAGAATACGGAACTATGTGAATGAGTTCCATTTTTATAGTAATAAAACTGAGTAAACTTACGAAAATAATTTTGAAAGTAGAGAGATCCTTTGATTACTTATTTTAGGTTGTGGACACTAAGCTTTGTATGTATTATTCAACTTAGAAACATATGAAGCAAAAATAAAAAATCATGACCAATAAAAAAGCGTCAATCTGTTTTAGATTGTCACAACCTGGACAACGGTACAAACACTCTGGCACAGTTACAAGCCTGTCTCATTATGTATCTCCCGGCTGTCTCGTCAGTGGAATAGTTCTTGATTGTCTTCATTTAGCGTCAAACTAAAACAGTTGGCACAACTTGAACAATGCTACAAGGAGTCTGACATAGTTACAAGCCTGTCACATGTACTGCGAGTGTCAAAGATATACGTCTTAGTCGGCGTGTACTGGCTACTTACGTATATCAACGACTTCGTGTCAATCGGGGCAGAATTGCACGAGAAATTATAGATCAATGGTAGCGCGGTAAGTACGCTCTAAACAACATTTTATTCTGGCCGAGTTCATGTTTGGTATTAACTAACCCTTTATAAAACCTATTTTATGCCACTTATAGTTAACGAGTTCATATCTGCCCAACCGAACAAAAAAGTCGTTTGTGTAATGGTCCGGTCAGGCCAGTGAACAATGACTTTACCTCTAGACAATCACACCGCATTGTTTACCAGACATTAGGTTTAGTATATACCTTCCAACAAACTAGACAAGTCGATAATCGACCCATTTCGGCTCAACACCTACATTGCTTGTTTGAACAGACCAGTCGTTAGTGTAATGGTCCGGACAGGCCAGTGAACAATGACTTTACCTGTAGACAATCAATCGCATTGTTCACCAGACATTAGGTATAGTATATACCTTCCAACAAGCTAGGCAAGTCGATAATCGACCCATTTCGGCTCAACACCTACATTGCTTGTTTGAACAGACCAGTCGTTAGTGTAATGGTCCGGACAGGCCAGTGAACAATGACTTTACCTCTAGACAATCACACCGCATTGTTTACCAGACATTAGGTATAGTATATACCTTCCAACAAACTAGACAAGTCGATAATCGACCCATTTCGGCTCAACACCTACATTGCTTGTTTGAACAGACCAGTCGTTAGTGTAATGGTCCGGACAGGCCAGTGAACAATGACTTTACCTGTAGACAATCAATCGCATTGTTCACCAGACATTAGGTATAGTATATACCTTCCAACAAGCTAGGCAAGTCGATAATCGACCCATTTCGGCTCAACACCTACATTGCTTGTTTGAACAGACCAGTCGTTAGTGTAATGGTCCGGACAGGCCAGTGAACAATGACTTTACCTGTAGACAATCAATCGCATTGTTCACCAGACATTAGGTATAGTATATACCTTCCAACAAGCTAGGCAAGTCGATAATTGACCCCATTCCGGCTCAACACCTACATCGCTTGTTTGAACAGACCAGTCGTTAGTGTAATGGTCCGGACAGGCCAGTGAACAATGACTTTACCTGTAGACAATCAATCGCATTGTTCACCAGACATTAGGTATAGTATATACCTTCCAACAAGCTAGGCAAGTCGATAATCGACCCATTTCGGCTCAACACCTACATTGCTTGTTTGAACAGACCAGTCGTTAGTGTAATGGTCCGGTCAGGCCAGTGAACAATGACTTTACCTCTAGACAATCACACCGCATTGTTTACCAGACATTAGGTATAGTATATACCTTCCAACAAACTAGACAAGTCGATAATCGACCCATTTCGGCTCAACACCTACATTGCTTGTTTGAACAGACCAGTCGTTAGTGTAATGGTCCGGTCAGGCCAGTGAACAATGACTTTACCTCTAGACAATCACACCGCATTGTTTACCAGACATTAGGTATAGTATATACCTTCCAACAAACTAGACAAGTCGATAATCGACCCATTTCGGCTCAACACCTACATTGCTTGTTTGAACAGACCAGTCGTTAGTGTAATGGTCCGGTCAGGCCAGTGAACAATGACTTTACCTCTCCACAATCACACCGCATTGTTTACCAGACATTAGGTGTACTATATACCTTCCAACAAACTAGACAAGTCGATAATGGACCCATTTCGGCTCAACACCTACATCGCTTGTTTGAACAGACCAGTCGTTAGTGTAATGGTCCGGTCAGGCCAGTGAACAATGACTTTACCTCTCCACAATCACACCGCATTGTTTACCAGACATTAGGTATAGTATATACCTTCCAACAAACTAGACAAGTCGATAATCGACCCATTTCGGCTCAACACCTACATCGCTTGTTTGAACAGACCAGTCGTTAGTGTAATGGTCCGGTCAGGCCAGTGAACAATGACTTTACCTCTAGACAATCACACCGCATTGTTTACCAGACATTAGGTATAGTATATACCTTCCAACAAACTAGGCAAGTCGATAATTGACCCCATTCCGGCTCAACACCTACATCGCTTGTTTGAACAGACCAGTCGTTTGTGTAATGGTCCGTTCAGGCTAGTGAACAATGACTTTACCTCTAGACAATCACACCGCATTGTTTACCAGACATTAGGTATAGTATATACCTTCCAACAAACTAGGCAAGTCGATAATTGACCCCATTCCGGCTCAACACCTACATCGCTTGTTTGAACAGACCAGTCGTTTGTGTAATGGTCCGTTC
>JAQJVL010010320.1:0-12772 GCA_035578905.1 Stictocephala bisonia
ATCTCCTACAAAATAGAAAAATTAACAGTGTGCGAAAAAAGCCATATTGATCGATAAAAATGAACATTCCGATTGAACATGTTTATACCACAAAACAATCAAGGTTATTTATAGTTGTATACTAGTCTTACAACAATTTTATTTGTTCTTTCATTACATGAAAACTTCATCAGGTCATCTGCCTAGTACAACCAGTAAAATGTTATTACCTTTAACTGAAACTGTGTCAGGAAGGATGAGTTTAGGACCATTTTGAGATTGTTGACGGCTAATTCCACGATTCTGTGCATAGACGTGGTCCGTTTCCCCTTTAAGGGCAAGCTTGACTAACAAGTTTCCTCTTGACATCTCAGATTGAATCTCCTGGAACCAAAACCATGGTTAAGAGCACTTTCATAGGTAGCCTATTCTGTGTTATTAATAGAATGGGCCAATAATTTGATTAATCAGCAACTAGTCTAGATTATTAGGATATTTCGTAAGACAGTGGTCATTTTCATAGTGCCACTACGATTTATTTGTTGTACCTTACGTGCTTTGAAACACTCGTAAATCTAGTGTTAGTTGAGCTATTACATGGTAGCCTAAATATGAAAACCACGTATATCTTTCATACGAGGTTTTCACGGTTATGTGCATTTGATTTTACGTGCTTTTCACTTTTAATAGCCTAGATTATCTGATAGCATAAACCTTCTGAAGGTCTATGCTGATAGTAATAGTATTAAAACCAAAGAACTCCTATTAAATTAGAACCACAGACCTTTGGAAGGTCTATGTTAAAACTACCATTGTACAATACTGTGTATTATACCATTGATTTTACTATATAAATCTATGTATAGTAAAATCAATGATTATACTCAATGTAGACTAAGGAGTTGAAGTACTATTGACGATTCCCCGATCTTTACGACCGTGTATAAGAGGACGTGGTAAATGTAGTTCATTTATTTATTTAACGGCAGCGCCAACTTGCAAAAAAATACCGAAATGAACCGAACTGGCTGTTCAATAAACTAATTTAACAATATATCCTCTTATTGTAAAACCAAAATAACAACTTAGAACCACCTCCACCAAAAATCTTAGAAAAACAAAACATTGTGAGGAAAAATCCATCAACAATGTGACAATAGACAAAATTCTTTATTACATATTCGTTGAGAACAGTACATAGCGTCAGAGAATACAATGAGTATTTGATTTGGTTTGAGTTATAAGGCGAGGAATTCTGCTTCGGTGTAAAATGGTCTTTGTTGCAGCCATCGTGTAAGTGATTTCCCGAGGTGACGAGTGTCTTCTTCCTTCAGGTGATGGGGTAGGTGGTTAAAGTATAGCGCACCTTTATATGATGTTTTTTTTTTTTTCTCAAAGAGGGTTAGATGATGGTGGGGTATTGCAAAGTTTGTTTTGTTGCGGGTTTCATATGTATGGAGATCTGTGTGCCTGGAGTATTACTTATTATATGGAGTATTACTTCTTTTATGTAGAGAGATATTACGGTTAGGATTTTAAGCTGTTTAAAACTGTCTCTGTATTGGAGGCCTGCTAGGTATCTTATAGCTCTTTTTTGTTGTTTTAGAACCCTGTCTAGATTGGCATTTGTAGTTCCCTCCACAGTACTACACCATATCTCAGGTGGGAATCAAACAGAGCAAAGTATGCGGTCCTTGCCGTGTCTGGGCTGCTCACTTGCATAATTCTGCGTATTACATAGGTTCCTGAGCTTAGCTTTTTGCATAGATGGTCAATGTGTGGTTTCCAGGTCAGGTGTGAGTCTATTATGATTCCAAGATGTTTAGAGGATGTTTTTGGTGTTATGTCTGTTATCGGTATTGTGATGTCTTTATGTTTAGTGGAGAAATTTATTTGGACGGTTTTATTTTCGTTTAGCACTAGGTCATTTGTAGTGCAGTATTGCTTGGTGGTTTCTATTGCAGATGTTATGTTTTCTGTTAGTTGTGGTTTTTGTTTATGGGATAGTGTTATGACCGTATCATCTGCATACATCACTGTATATACGTCCCGCAGCACTTGTGGCAGGTTGTTCGTCAGTAGGAGGAACAGGATCGGTCCTAGGACTAACCCTTGTGGAACCCCCCTTTCCACCTCTGCTAGATCCGACTGGGCTCTTTGGAATTGATTGTTTTCGGTGTACTGTATCTCTATTAACTGCTTCCTATTACTCAAGTAACTTGCGAACCAGTTGACCTCGTTTCCTTCAATACCTAGCATTTTCAGCTTTTTAAGCAGTTGACTGTGGCTTAGGCAGTCAAAGGCTTTGCTGAAGTCTAGGAGCAAACTGGTCACAGTATTTCCTTCTTCAAGTTGGTCGATGATGTGTTCAATGAGCTGTGCTAAGGCGCTGGTGGTGTACCTTCCTTTGACGAATCCGTGTTGGTGGGTTGTGAGCAGGTTATGATGATCCAGATGTTGTGTTAGACTATCGAGTGCTGTTTTCTCGATGATTTTGGAAAAGGTGGAGATTAGGGATATGGACCGGTAGCTGTTGGTGTCGGTGGTGGACCCCCTCTTGTATTTTGGGTACACTTTTGCCAATTTTAGTTTTTTCGGGAAAGTTCCTTGTAGGAAGGATAAATTTATGATTGCTGCTAGTGGAGTAGTTAGTTCTGGTATGACAAAATAAACTATTCAGCAACGAGAGAGAGAGAGAGAGAAAGAGAGAGAGAGAGAGAGAGAGAGAGGGGGGGGGCTAACCACAGGGAGAAATATTTATTTACACATTTCATGGTATAGTGCTAGGACGGAACTTTTACAGTCATAAGTACATCTTACACCTGCAGGAAAGTTTCCTTGTTAGAGTCCTGCCATTCTTAGGTCAACAAGGTGGCGCCCTTTCCCTTATACTTGGCCTGTCTCTTAGAAGAACCCCCCATTCTCCCTGAGCTAGCAAAGTTTTATAGGGACAGGCGTGACAAATGGTGCGTGAACGTGGGGCCTATGTTATAGGTTTTGGGAACAATAGAAGAATTAAGATATATTATCAGATATTTTATAAAGCATAAAGTGTCTTATGTTTTTATATAAGTGTCTTGTAAAAATTAAGGGTAAGCAATTTTCTGATTCACTCTGGAACTTGGTGTCAATTATCAACATGAATGTGTATCATCTTCGCAAGCAGGAGGTAGAATGAACTTAAGATCAGAGATTTAAATACTGATGGTAATGCTAATAAACTTAGAAGGCGATTACAGCAAAGCATGGCTAATATTGAGGAAATTAGCGCAGCTGTGGTCAATTCCTTAGATGTTTCGCAGGAGCTGGAGGAATGTGAGGCAAAGCTTCAAGACTTATCGACTTGTGTTGTTGACTATGAGTGTAATTTTAATGACAATGAATACCACCGTATAGTTGCTCGCTTGTTTCATCTTTATTTGTGTATTGGAAGGATTCCAGTTGCTGCAGATGCTGAGAACGACCAAGAGAGTAACAAATCGGAGTTACAAGCTAAAACTAAGGAAATGATAGACTCTCTTAAGGCCCAGTTTTCAGGTGGGAATGGCGATCAGGTGGATACGGCCAAGGTTGTCATTCCTTCTACACATCTGTCTGCACCGTCCACAACTCCTTTGATTGTGGAAAGGAAGGCGATAGTAATGCTGGTGATCATGTTTTGCCTACTCTTCGTATTCTTAGTCTTCGTTCAGATGCTAATATGTAACATAATTTACCTGTACAGCAGCTCAGCCTAACTACTGAAATTAGGAAAGGGTCTGTGGTAGTTAACAGCTCAAATTCTGCCCATGTTGAGGAAGTAATGGATCCCAATCCTCTCTGGGAAACTTCTGGTCCTGGTGTCTGTCCTAAGTATGTTCCTGTTACAAGTGGGGAATCAAATTTGACAATAATGGATCTAGCGTTGCTGCCTTTTTGGAACGTGTTGAGGAACTGCGCAGAGCTCGCGGAGTTACTCATAGTGAACTTTTTGAATCAGCTGTTGATCTTTTCTCTGGCCCCGCTCTTGTTTGGTACAGAGCTTCTACCAGTAGGATTCACTCATGGACACAGTTATCTAGGGAACTGCGAGAGGTATTTCAGCCCCCTAACTATAACTTCCGAATTCAGCAAGAAATTTTCAACAGAGTCCAAGGAGAACAAGAATCTATTGACCTTTACACGGCAGCTATGGAAGGCTTGTACGGTAGGCTATCTGTCCAGATTCCAGAATCGACTCGTCAGGCCCAGATCTTTAATAATTTGCACCCACAGCTGCAGGACAGACTTGCATTGTTTGATATTAAGAGTCTAGATGATCTGCGTTTTATGGGACGTTGAGCACAAACAGGTCGCTTGCGACTTCAAGGCCTAGACCTTCTCCCAGGATTGATTCAGCATTGGAACCTGATCTAGCTTACTGGGAACCCCATCGGAATAGAAGAGTGGTCACAGATAGAGCAGCTAGCATGCAACATAAATTCTATGGTAGCCATTCTGACATCACCTGTTGGAATTGTGGAACAGTTGGTCACCGGTTCAAAGATTGTCATAGGCCCAGGAGAAAATTTTGCTATGGCTGTGGAAAAGATGATACCTTAAAGATGGACTGTATCATCTTTAGTGCAGAGCAGGGAATCAGTGAAGTAAATGAAGCTGATTCCCAGAAAAATTCCACTACTATCCAATTAAGTTATTTGATTGAGAACCAAATCCATGATCCTAGGCCGTACTTATCTGTCCGAGTGTTTGGCAAAAAGACTTCTGCTTTGTTGGATTCAGGAGCCTCGCATACCATTTTGGGCAAAGATGGGATGTGGATTATTGATACCTACCCTGCTCATCTTCACTTGACTAATGATAAATTTGTAGAAACTGCAGATGCACAGCGTCATGAGGTTAGTGGGTTTGTGGACTTGCCTATCACGTTGAAAGGAAGGACAGAGAATTTGAAGGTTTTGGTGGTGACAACTTTACATCAGTCCTTGATATTAGGCATTGACTTTTGGGAAGTCACGCATATTGTTGCTGATTTTCACAATAGGGAGTGGCATTTTGCAAATATCTCCATATCGAATTTTGTAGCTCTGTTGATGGTATCAGATCGGAAGAGCATCTCCATAGACGAAAAGGCTAGGTTGAAAGAACTTGTGGGCGGCTTTTTCAAAAATGAACCTAAAGTATTAGGCCGCACCGATCGAGTTCAGCATGTTATCGACACGGGAGATTCCCCAGCCATTAAACAACGGTATTTTCCGGTGTCACCAGCTAGACAAGCACTTATAGACAAGGAATTGGCTCAAATGTTAGAATCGGGTGTAGTAGAGCCATCTAAGAGTGAATGGTCTTCCCCGATCTTCTTAATCGATAAGCCTGATGGCTCAAAGAGGTTTGTTGTTGATTTTCGCAAGGTTAATGCAGTAAGTAAAAAGGACGCAAAGGTTCGTGGACAATGTGCTTGGTCCTGACTTAGAACCATACATGTTTATCTACTTGGATGACATAATTGTAGTCACACCCACATTTAAGCAAGTCCGTGAAGCTAAACTTACCTTGAATCAAGAAAAATGCAAATTTTGTAGAAGTGAGTTGAAATACCTGGGCTATGTAGTTAGTAAGAAGGGTCTACATGTCGACCCAGAGAAGGTGAAGGCCATTGTGGACCTTCAGTTCCTAAGAATCAGAAGGAAGTCCACCAAGTGTGTGGAACCGCATCGTGGTATAGGAGATTTATCCCAGATTTTGCCAGCCCCACTCACATCTCTCCTCAGAAAACGTTCAAAATTTGTGCGGACCCAAAAGGCTGACCAAGCATTTCAGCACATTAAGGCCTGTTTAATCTCTGCTCCAATCTTGACATGCCCTGACTTCACTAAACCTTTCATTATCTCATGCGATGCTTCAGGCTATAGTCTGGGAGCCGTCCTTAGCCAGAGTAGTGGACAAGGCGAAGTGGTGGTTGCGTATGCCAGCTGAACTCTAACAAGACAAGAGCAGAACTACTCTGCTATTGAGCGCGAGTGCCTAGCTGTAATCTGGGCCATTGAGAAATTCAGGCCGTACGTTGAGGACAACCAGTTCAGAGTGATCACTGACCACTATAGTTTGTTGTGGTTACATAACCTTAAAGATCCGGTTAGACGTTTAGCTAGATGGGCTACACTTGCAAGCTTATGATTTTTAACTAGTCCATCGTAGGGGTAAGGAAAATATTGTCCTAGATTTGTTGTCCCGCTCCATGCCAATTTCTGAAAAGGAGAAAAGCTCTGAACAGCCTACTGTGTTTGCAGTTATGGAAATACCGAATGAGGTGAAAGATCGGTGGTACAACAATATGTTGAAAAGAGTTAAAGAGCAATGTGACAGTTATCGTCAGTGGCGTATTGAAGGTAAGCAACTTTGGAAGAAAGTTGAAGGGCATGACCCATCGCTCGATGAAGATACTGGCAACTGGTACTACCTAAAGAATTGCGATCTATGGCGATTGAAGGCTGCCATGCCCCACCAACATGTGAACACCAAGGCGTATTGAAGACCTTCAAGAGGATTCAACAACGTTTCTATTGGCCGAAGATGAGGAAGGACATTACTTCATATGTTTCAAAATGTCACGTTTGCCAATGTACTAAATATGACCAACAACAGCCAGCTGGCATGATGGGCAGTTACCGTGGTGTGGATGCTCCTTTCAAAATGTTGGCTGCTGATCTCATTGGGCCTCTACCTCGATCCATGAAAGGATTCAAATATCTCTCTGTTGTTACGGACACCTTTACAAAATTTACAATTTTACGTCCTCTTAGAGCAGCTAAATCCAAACTTGTAGCGCAACACCTGGAAAATGATGTATTTCTAATGTTTGGGATACCAAAATATATCATTTGTGATAACGGTTCAGAATATATTGGAAGACCTGTGACCCAATTAACAAGGAGTTATAACTGTAACATACTGCTTAATGCCAGTTGACATCCACAGGCAAACCCTGCTGAACGTGTGAATCGTGTCTATGCTACGAGATTATGTGAAGGATAATCACCATGATTCCACAGGACAAATATATTCCACAGATTGGTTTTGCCTTGCGCACCGCTCATCATGACTCCACAAAGCATACTCCTGCGTTCCTCAATTTTGGGAGAGAAGAACTTGCCATTTTCGGTCCGGGTTTCGAGGTTCTGCATGATGGGGATACTCCAGATATTGAAGATTGTCAGTAATATGGGGAAAAATTGAAGGAGCTAAAAGGTTTCTACCAAGAAGTTTCAAACAGACTTAAGGAAGCGCATCTGAAGAATGCCAAGAGATACAATTTAGGAGGAGACACGTAGAGTTTAAAGTCAATGACCTCGTGCTAAAATGAAATTACCCTCAGTCGGTTGCTTCTAAACACTTTTCGGCGAAGTTGGCACCCCGCTTTGTTGGACCACTTGTTGTGACACGGAAAATCTCAAGTTTAGTTTATTCTCTGGCTGATCTAAAAGGAAAAGCACTTGGTAACTGGCATGTCACTGATCTGAAGAAGTATGTTCAGGATTAGAAAATTTTCTGGAAGAAGGGGTGTTTGTGACATTTCAATGTTATGCCACACATAAAATTATATTACAGTCAAGACTTTAAGGTAAAAAATTGTTATGTGTGAACGATCGATTTGTAAACAGATGATCAGCTGTTATTTATTTGACTTAATTTATTCATATGTATGTTTCTAACATTTGTTTTCTGTTCAACAATAAGTTATGTTTTTGGAATAAAACAGTTCAGTTTTTCAGTTCATACTAAAATGTTGTGTTTTTAAATTTTGTGACAAGGATAAGTTTTTTTTTTTTTGTTTTTAGGTAGTTGTGTTTAGTTTAACAGTTTTCTTTTTGTTTTAAACTCCTGGCTAACCACAGGGAGAAATATTTGTCTACACATTTCATGGTGTAGTGCTAGGACGGAACTTTTACAAAGTCATAAGTACATCTTACACCTGCAGGAAAGTTTCCTTGTTGGAGTCCTGCCATTCTTAGGTAAACAAGGTGGCACCCTAATCCCTGGCTACTATTGATGAACTTGGAAACATTTATTTGGGTGATAACTACTCAAAACTTTTCCCTTATACTTGGCCTGTCTCTTAGAAGAACACCCCATTCTCCCTGAGCTAGCAAAGTTTTATATGGACAGGCGTGACAACTTCACGAAAATATATTATAAAATAAGTACAATATGCACAGATATTATTCTTTTCTGCACTAATTAACAAAAATGATTTGTTAAGAATTCCTTTGGTGTGAGGAAGGTGGTTCAACAAAATTGATCCCAAAATATTTGTACATTTTGCAGTTATATTGCAATAAATGTTTTTTATGTTTTGTTCATGAGGATTGTATTCAGTGTTTTCTTTACTGTTGCTTGTGATGTTAATGTATCTGTTTAGATATTCTTTTGTATTCTATTTATTTGATGTGCATACTTTCTTAGTTATTGCTGGTATATGCACAATATTTATTACTGGTCATGCTTAAGACTATTACTACATATAAATCCTGTTGTTTCTATTTAGCCTCCATTATTTTTTTGTACCCCCAATTACGTACATGCATAGTTATACATTGATTATTAATATATCAACTGCACTAATCGTAGTCATTTCTTCTTAAAGATTCCCTAAATATATTTAAAATGCTGCAACAGTACCTATACATTCCTTTAAGCAATCCTGATAAAAAGAATATACGAGAACTATAAAGTTGAACATTTATATCTCAGGTCCGAATTATCGCATTAAGCTGATGCACATCTTGAAAGACCCTGTGTATCATGCTACTAATGAACCTTTTTTATCACTCAAGTTTGTCATGTTTGAGGAAAGTTATCTCTGGCTACCGGTGGAGCCAACTTCAGTCTACTTTTACTTATTTTTTCGCACAGTTTCATTCTCAGGATCCCTATAATAATATAAACAATTGACTTTCTCTTAAAAATTAGGTTTTTAAGTTCAGTATAAATGTCTTACAAGTGCTTTATTCTACTAGGGTTGTACTAACTAAGCAATTTTTTATCAAGTTCAAAATTACAAATTTAAACTGCTACCATTTTGTACAGGTAGAACCTTCTGAGGTCGGCTCTGTAGTATTATGTTTTCCTAATGAAGACTTTCAATTTGGTGTGCAACTTAATACTTGCTCACTTAAGATTTTCTTCTGACTTCATTGTGGGCCATCCCCCTCATGTGTACATTTGTTTCACTCATAGGAGTCTTTCTTCTTTAAAGGATCTCTCAGTGCTGTTGAACTCATTCTACAACTTTGCAAAGTATAACCGTACAACTTTGGACCCTTTATGTAATGGCCAAATTGTTGGAGAGCTCTAGATTCAGTAAGGTATTCACTCTGGTCTTGAGCATCCCTTATGTTTTGAAGATTGATTTAAAAAAATGAAGATCAGTCTAGAGTGACTCCCATGTACTGTGGGTGCTTATTGTGTTTGAGTCAAGCTCCATTGAACAAAAGGTCAAGTTTCTAGTAAGCCATTCTTTTATTAAGATGGAAGCAGGTTTTCAGTTTTTGAAGGGCTAGGTTTGAGCTTCAGGCTTCAATTTTGATTATTTTTTTTGCTCTGGCTAATTGCTGGATGCTCTGATATCATGACAAGCTGCTAAGCTAAATGAAAAATCCACCAAATGAAAATTTCAGATAGCATAACAATGAGGACAATCGATTCAGTTTGCCTTTTGGTGAAACTGAATCGGAAACTACTCAGCAAAGTAAATCTCTGAGGGCGTCAAGGACAGATGTAAGGGTGGATACAATCACATGGCTACTCTATGTTGTCATACATAGAGTATATGGAGTGTTGGAATATCAGTTATATAGATATTAAAAATTATAGAGCAAAAACAGACCCCTGAGGGAGGAAATCACTTTCCTTTCTGCCATACTAAACTTTATCAAGCAATCACTAAACATAATGCACAGAAGGAAAGGATAAGGTAGAAGGTCATATAACAAGCAGTGCTTTCCTCAAAACAATATAAACAAAAACAGATATAAATATTCCTCAAAACAATATAAATCGGCTGCAGAAAGATGTTTATTTCTTTTCAAACCACACCTGATCTGATGTTCAATGCTATGCTTGATTTACAATCTTGAATTATAAGTTACATAATTTTCATCTACAAACCTGCTAATTAGACAAATGTCTTTCGCTTTTAAGTTTAGGATATAATATTTTGTTATTGTCTATAATATACTAGGTTATATTATACCTTAATGTTTTTTTTTTCTTTTGTCCCCTATAAAGGGTTTGACTAAGGTTTAACCACATAGCCAATATGATGATGATAAACAAATATCTAATTGAAGTACAGTCTGGAACTTCCAATACCATTGTTTCTCAACCTGACATTTTATATCAAAGACCGGAATCATTTTTTATTACTCCAATTGTAAAAACTGAGATATTAGATATAATTAAAAATCTAAAGAATAAAAAGTCAACTGGGCACGACAACATAAGTACAGAATTGATAAAAAATGTTGCTGAAGAGATTGCTCCAATACTAGTTTACATTATAAATTTAAGTATAAGCTTAGTAATTTTTCCTGATAAATTGAAGCAGAGTGTTGTAAACCCAATTTTTAAAAAGCCAAACTCCTTACACATTAATAATATAAGACCTATAAGCTTACTCTGCGTCTTCTCTAAGGTCATTGAAAAAGTAATTAATAACAGGCTTGTCAAATATTTAAATAGTTTTTCTTTTATCAGTAAAAATCAATATGGTTTTACAAAAGGTAAGTCCACGGAAGACGCCTTATTAGATGTTTCAGATCATATTTATAACGGTTTTAATAACAACAATAAAATTACAGGAATTTTTGTTGATTTTAAAAATGCTTTCGATTTGGTAAACCATAATTTTACTGAAAAAAATGGAAGCTATTGGCATAAGAGGATTAGCATTAAAATGGTTTGAGAGTTTTCTTTCCGGAAGAATGCAGCAAGTAAAAGTCGGAGATCATTTAAGTTCACACTTAAGTGTAAAGGCAGGTGTTCCGCAAGGATCTGTGCTTTCAGCAACATTTTTCCTCATTTTCATCAATGACTTACTTGAGCAACCTTTTTATGGACATATTAGTGCCTTTGTGGATGACATAGCATTTTTCTATACACAAAAAAAAGTAGATATTATAGAGAAAAATATTCAGGAAGACTTAAAAAAACTTAGACAATGGTCCACCCGGAATCAGATGATTGTAAATGTTAGTAAAACAAAATACGTTAATTTTGACCTTAGAGGTTTTGACTTCCAAAATCCAATTGTTTATCATGATCTTCAATTTGTTCATAATATTTGTAACTGTCAAATTATAGAAAAAGTAAATAATTTCAAGTATCTAGGTTTAATTTTTGATGAAAAAATGTCATGGGAATAACATACATATTACATTATATTATATAACTATATTATATATTACATTATATTATATAACTAATTTACATGATAGATTAAAGTATAGCATTAGAAAGTTTTATTTCCTAAGAAATGTCTGTGACCCCTCTCTAATGCGTGTTTTATATTTTGCGCTTATTCACTCACAACTAAAATATGGAATTGCTTGCTGGGCTGGAACATTCAAAACTTTTATTGATAAATTAAGAGTCACACAAAATCACTACCGGTATATACGTATTATAACAAAAAATAAATTAAGAGATAGCGCATTTCCTCTATACAAGCAGTTAGGTATCCTTCCAGTTCAACATCTCTATGCTTTTAAAGTTTTGAGAATTTTCTATTTCAGAAGTGGTAATAATGGTACAACAAATTTATATCAATACAACTTGTACAAGAAGTAACAATCAAAGAAATTTCACAACACCGAGAGTCAATAAATCAGTTTATAGAAAATCTTACGAGTACAATGGTCCAAATGTTTTTAATAAACTCCCAATTGGCATAAAAGAAATAAGCAATCTTACACGTTTTTGTATAAAAGTTAAAATATGGCTCTTATCACTCCCAAACATATCTTTCTTGAACAGAAGCTTAATTTGATTTTATACCTATAGTTTTTGTAACAGACAGAGTTGCATAAAAATTAATTTAGTATAATTTAAATGTATTAATAGAGATAATGTAAAATGTGCATGTTACATAAAGTTTAACATACTAATTATATAACTGTTGTAACATAATTTTTGTATATAGAATTTTTCACTTATTTGTATACCGTAACGTAGCCTAAATTTTTTATTTTTTTGATATATTATATTTATATAAGCTGTAAAAGAAAAATTATATTATATTTTAGACATGTATTATGTATGTACATTATGGGCTGTAGTAGTCGGCTTAAAATGGTTGTCAGCGGACGCTGCGGAGAATGGCAGAATTGTATTTAAAGTGTAAATATTAGGACTGGATTCATAATTTTAGTTTAAATGTATGTTTAAGTTTTGTAACTCTGGCCACATTACTGGAGAAGTGGTCAGTGACATTTCCCTTTTAGTTAAATGTGATTTTATATGTAATCTATAGAGGAAATAAATCATTATTTCATTATTATTTCATATGATCTCTATTGATTGGAAATATTACTGAGATTGCCATTTAGGACATTCAACACTTGCATTATCAAATACCTGCGTTGAAGCATAGATCTACAGTTAATGCAAGTACGCTTTCGTCACTTATTCAAATGAGGTACATGCCTTGAATAAACTATTCACCTCGAATTTTGTTTATTAATTTGGCTACTAACCTTAAAATAAAATAAGATGGTTTTCTTGTTATTTAAGGGAAACAAAAAATAACACAGATTGA